>JAHWFP010102724.1:6843-17743 GCA_023313725.1 Lithobius niger | reverse complement strand
GGGGGGTGATCGAGAGCACTTACTAATAATGTGCTTGGTTTGGATATAACCCTGATGCCAGATTAGTGGAATATCCTCTGCACTGCCTGAAAAGCACAGGGAAAAAAGGCAAACAGGTCCAGTCCAATGGCAGGGGGTGGGGGGAGCGACGTTGGGATTGCCTGGGTAGCAGGGATGTAATGCCTGTTTCAGTACCCCCTCCCCTCCCCCCCGTGTCATTTTAATCCCAGAAATAATGTTAGACCTACCTATACTGTTAATCGTGTTTAACCCTTTTGTGGCCACACTCGGTACTTCAAGAAATTAAAAACTAGTTCCAATGCCCACGGGCCCTGATTAAGTCATGCAAGCCATCCTGCTAAATACCCAAATCCAAGAAACCGTAATATACCATTTCGGACATCACTGAAGCTTAGCGTTGATATTTTGGGAAAAGATTCCGACTCGGATTAATGACTGAACTGTTGAACTGTTGTGTGTGGTTGGTGAAAGGTTAGGCTATAGGGTCGCCAGCTCCCAATATATCCAGGTTAACCTGCTCCTTGTCATCCTGCAGATTTTTTGGGGGGGTGGGTTAACCGAACCTGTGGTACCCTAACTAACTGGAATTAAATCAAATATGATAAGAGCAGGGCACAGACGTAAACCAGCAGGCATAAGGGTGCAATAAAACAAAACGCGGAGCAAGTGATCGATTTTCTTCGCCAGTAATGTTCAGACACTCGCCCTGTGACGAGCCTGGACCCAGAGTGCGCTCTTTAATAATAACCCAGAGGTTTGGCGATTGCAGGCAGCCGAGGCGCGCCACTCCTGCAACAAACAGTGACTAACGTCACTGCCCGACCTCGTGCATTTGGCCAGCAAATCCGTCCAGCGCCCAAGGGACCCCCTTGCCTCACGCCATGTAATATTTATACGGCATCTCCGATCGACAAATCGTTTTTCATTAGGATGAAACGCCCGACTGGCCTGGCTCTTTCGGGGGCCACGTGACCATGCCTCCCCATTCAAGGCTCCGGCCTGCCAAACAAAAACCCCAGCATCACTCATTAGCGCCACTCACCACCAGGTCTCGTCTTAACACTGTCTGCTAGATCTGAAACAACTTATGCCAACGTGGCCTTAACTAACTATGCGTTTCCCTCTGTCGTTCGGGCATGCTTGCAAGTGATGCGTTTCTAGTACGTCTAATTAAATGAGCTTGGCCTTGGATACTGCTAACTAGATTCGACCAATAAGGGCCCAATAGCCTGTTGGGAAAAAAAGAGATATGGGAAGAGAAAAGTAACAAGAAAGTCTCGACCCCAATACATCCACTTTTGTCACTGGTTGTTCTTAGTTGGTTCGGATGGTTGGGTGGTTTAAAACTTTCCGTATAGAAGATGTGGTCGGGCTTGATTCTAAAGTTGATCGATTTTTTATTTGATTTGTTACATCCCCACTTTCCCCTGACCAATGAAAGGAGATTGCAAACTCACGTCAGATGAGATTGGCACAACGTAGAGCATCGTCTTTAAGTAATCGAAAAGATGGGATAGGTTGATGGCTGAAGTGGTATAGGAGCATCTGAATCTCGAATCTTAACTATTTTTTACGGCATAATTTTTAGGGTGTGTTGTGTGCTATTGTGTTTCCTTTACTCCTTTTCAATTTAAAGCGATTTGTGCATATTTTATTCAGGAGTGTTTGCTGAGGATCAACTCTCTGGGCATTTGATTGATGCTGGTGGGATCATTAAGTGACTTGTGAGTATATTTACATTACTCACAAGACACTTAACGATTTACTGGAAATTAAAAAAAAACACATGACAATACTCTTGATTTTAATTTTCAGCCCCAGTAATTGAGCCTTGATCACAAACAGGACGATAATCAAACGAACATGCGAGCAAAAGTTCTAATCTTCACTGTCTGACTAGAGCTTTTGCTCGAATGTTCGTTTGATTATTATCCTGTTTGTGATCAAGACCCAAATACTGTGGCTGTAAATTAAAATCAAGAGTATTTTTCATGTGTTTGTGGGGTTATCACGTCTGTCAGTGACGCTTTTCAGTCTTCCTCCCTGACCCACAAAATAATTTCATTCTGTAGTATGCCTAGTACTCCAGTAGAAGATTTGACAAAGTTGATGCCAACAAGAAAGTTTATATGAAGGTAAACCAAGCAGTGCTACATAAAAATACAAACAACGTTTCGAAAATTATCAATTTTCGTCTTTCAGGTTAGCAATAAAATTAAAGTATGACAAAAGCCACTTAGTCAACCTATATTAAAAGCATAAAACAGACATTTAAAACGGAGAAAAACCACCAATTTCCCCCCTCAAAAGAGGCAGAAATGGCAGCCGAAAAGCAACGACCCACCTGCTCCGTTGGATGCCACGTTGCAAGGAAAGGTGTATCCAAATCGGGGTCACGTGGGTCATCGCGGTCATCGAATTCACGCACTTAAGAAAAAGTATGCAGTCGACTCGCACCCTGAATTACAACTCCTATGTTGATGTCCACTACAAAAGTAATGTAGTAATAAATGAAGTTAAACGTGTTGTCTCACACACCAGTAATGCTGACTTATTGCAGCATGAATTTCATTACATCTTGTAAAAGTATGTTGAGAATGGGTTCCCACTCGGGTACGTTAACAAATTAATTTCAAAAGCTTTAACCCTCGAAACGCCCCCCCCCCCCCCCCCCCCCCTACGAGTTTTATTGCTCTGCCTTACTTCAAAGGCATCTCTGAGGTCCTTAAGAAGAAACGTAACATCAATAACATCCGACTTGTTTCAAACAGCCACCAAAATATTAAGCAGCTGACCATGCACCATGAAAATAAAAACAATAACAAATCAGACGACATGCTTTCCACACACAATACTGTTTATCGAATTCCCTGTACGGAGCCAACCTGTACTGCTACATATGTAGGACAATCCCTTTAAAAACTTAAGGAACGTATGGCATCCCACAAATCAAACTTCAAATTAAAAGTCGAATCAAATTCTTTAGTGCAACACTGCCTTTCAACAGGCAAGTCGCCAGACAAATACGCAACAGGTCAGAACCACGACTTGGACATAGTCCAAATCTTGTTTCGAGAAAAATACACCAGGATAAGAATTAATCTAGAAACGCTGGTCATCCATACACATACACCACCTGTACATAACCACTTAGTGCCGGATAATAAATTTCTAAAAGAATATTTTCCTGTAATTAAATTACTTAAACTCGACTCTTTTGCCAGGCATATTGTAAAACCAACGTAACGAATGCATCACACCTTTGAAACACGTGACCCCGATTTGCATACCCTTGCCTTGCGACGTGGCATACAACGGAGCAGGTGGGTCGTTGCTTTTCGGCTGCCATTCCTGCCTCTTTTGAGGGGAGAAATTGGTGGTTTTTATCCGTTTTAAATGTCTGTTTTATGCTTTTAATATAGGTTGACTAAGTGGCTTTTGCCATGGTTTAATTTTATTGTATACCTGAAGACGAAAATTGATATTTTCGAAACGTTGTTTGTATTTTTATGTAGCACTGCTTGGTTTGCCTTCACATAATCTATTACCGTGCTTTTTACTCCATAACAAGAAAGTTGGCAGGCCCTAATTCCGTTCTGCGAAATTAGAAGTTAAAAGTTTGCGAGCTAACAGACGTATCTTGGTGAAAAGGCTGGTGCAACGGCGTCATCCACGTATATTACAAGTATTAGAAAAAAAAGTTCATTACCCCCAGCGTGCTCGGCGGGGTGGCGGGGGCGCGCCCACCCCCTCTCAGTGATTCCACCGCTGGTTCAATCAATAATTAAAGTAGTGGTCGACCGAAAGTCGAGTTTTTCACTTTCGGCCAAACCGAAATCGCTACCGAAACTGGCAATTCAGTTTCGGCCGAAACCGAAACCACTACCGAAACCATTAAATCGGTTTCAGCCGAAACCGAAACCACTACCGAAACTGGAACTAAAACCTAACCTGAATAATATCACTTTTAATAATAAGACAAAAAATAGGATAGAATCATACAATCATGATGTATGGTTTTTCATAGACTAGACCGGGACCCACAGCCCAGTTTACCTCGTTTCTGCCGCTAGGCTGAGCAAATCCATGCGCGCCCTCTCCCCCAACCCCCCAAAACATGTCAATCTTGCGAAAAAATTCATGAATATCGTTTGCATTTTATTTCTGCTCAATGGACTTTTTTTTATTTTTAAACGATTAATTCGTGTCGGTGACGGAAATCAACAGCACCAACAAAGGTCTCCTTCAGTGAGTATAAGCCTTGCTTGAAAACATAAATAAAGACAATTAAAGCATAAATTCCCTGCAGTGCCACGAAGCCATTAAAAATATGATTAATATGGATTGAAAAAAAAATTGTGTTATTGATGGGCATGGCAGAATAAAGCACGATCTGAGATGGAACCTCCTGGATGTCGGTGAACCTTGGCTACAGCCTAGTTAGACTACGTGGAAATTGGCTAATGCCAGGAGAAGATTGAAGTGGTTTCGGCTTCACCGAAACTGCAGCATAGGATTCAGCTGAAACCGAAATCATAACCCAAACCAACCAAAACGTTGCCGGTTTCGGTGCCGAAACCGAAACCGAATTTCGGTCGACCTCTAAATTAAAGGAAAAAAAGAAAACTAAGCCCAATGTTTCCGAATTTTCATTTGCAGATTGCATTTAGTCGGTGACTATTAGTTCCCAAAGTAAAATCATTAATGCTGTTTTCTTACACCCACAAACGATAAAAGTGTATTACGACAATGTTTAAACCTCACCAAGCCGTGTCCTATCCAGAATAACTTATTAAAGCTCAGTCTGTAAGTCGGTGCTCACTTCGAACGCCCCTACCCGCGGGCGAGAAGTGGACTCATCAGCCTACAATGTCTAACAGCTAAACCTGACTTAATGCCATACTTATTCGTTGTAACAGTTTATCATTATCCAACCTGCAACATGAAAATATGCATATTCGTCATTTCTGAAAGCAATATCTTAAAACAGTCGAACTTTCGCAACCATTCACGCCCTGGAGAAAGTAATCCATAAAGGAGCGTAGCAGAGAGGCTAACATTTTTCTGTCTAAATTTCATTGTCCAATACTGTACAAATAAATTAATTTCCGTATTTTTGCCACAAAGCTATTAAATTTCTCGATGGCACATAGCTCTTGATTAGATAGCGACATATTCGGTCATCTGTATTGTCCACGGCCTATCTTGAGTTCGCCCTAAAACGAACACAGATAATCGATTGTATATTTTTGGTAGCAGAGTGCCTTGTTGATATCCTAGATGGTTACAAAAACAATGGCGGCCGTCGATTAAAGCCGCTCCCTCCAGGAAGACGTAGCCGCTCATAAAATATCTGCAGGACTCAAGATACGCTGCGCACACAAGAGGAGTGTTCCAAGGAAGGCAGGATTTTTGAACGCTCTCGGCTGACAAAAGATCGAGAGAAGAGAGAAGAAGAATTGGTTTATTGAATCAGTCAAACGGTACAAAACTCCGTATGTGCCCTCACCCCACAAGAGCTAATGCTCGCGTGTGGTGTGTTGGCTACCATAATAACAATTAACTAAAAAACACAAAGATTACAACTGTCGACTTATGAAACAAATGCAGAGTTTGTGTGCATCGTAGACAAAAAGAAATTACAATAACAGCAGCATAAAAATTTTTGCCACTGTTATAAGCAAATGTTACAATTTTATTAGCTACTTTTACTACCATTTTTATTACTATTTTAAATTACTAATTTTAATAATAGCGACTGCAAAACAACAGTAAAAATAAATAAACATGCTACAAATAAACAAAGCAAATCAATATAACAAAAAGTGCTAAAAGTATTTTTCAGCTTATAACTTTAAATAAATTTTCAAGAGCCACAGTACTGATATCCAGTATCCACCGAAACAGATATTTCTGGAAATGATGAATTTCAGTAATATCTTTTATGTTGTTGGGTATATTATTGTAAAATTTGCTTCCAAGGTAGTAGCTGCACTTACGCAGTTTTTCTTTTGCAACTTTAGGCTGAATGACAAAATTATTAGATTCACTCCTCGTGTGGTAGTTGGTCACAAAACGAGTTGTAGCATGTTTATTAATTCTGCGGAAGTTAATTAAGACTCTGTAAACATACAGATGGCGGACTGGCAGGCTACCTAGCTGTTGAAAGAGTTGGAATGAATGATCCCGCTGTTTTTTGAAAGTCATCACTCTAACAATTTTCTTTTGGAGCTTGATAACCGGATCAATAGCATTCATGTAAGTTCCACCCCAGCATGTAATCAAGTACTGAAGGTATGACTGTCCCATGGCAAAATAAAATAATTTAAGCATCTTTCATGAAACATGCTTTCTATATAATACATTTTGCACAATAGTGCACGCAGTCTATGAAGAACTGCTGCAATTTGACTCCTCCAATTTAACATTCTATCTAACGTCACACCAAGATATCGAACTACGTTAACTTCATCAATCAAATCAATTATATCAGCGGCAGTTTCCGCGGCCATATTGCCTAACTCAGTCGCGTCTGCTATTTTTCTTCCTAGATCTGGCCAGTTCTGTAGTAGAGCCCTGCTTATCGTATAGGATTTTGGAATATTGCTGACTGAGCTGGTTAGCAAAATAATATTAAAATGTGTGCTCCGTAACCAGGGTCGGGTTGGGAGAAGTTGGGCCTTCCCGGGACCGAACTGCAGGGACCTCTGGACGCCTCATGAGGAAAGTGGGAGGGGGAGGGGTGCAAAACTAGATGGTTTTTAAAGAAATCTGCGTGAATTTGAAACGTTTTCTGACAAGATTGAAACTTTCATAAGATTTAACTTCAAGTTTCTCGAAAAATTTTTTTGTATTAACAAGGGCCTCCTGTATGAGCTGGGGTGGAAACCAGGGCGGAGTCTTTAAGCTAGTGTACCTAATGAAATCAGCGTGACATTGAAACGTTTTCCTGCAACTTAGAGATTAAATTTTGATACGAATTCATTACAATTAAAAAAAAAGTTAAACAATGCCCCCCCCCCCCCTGTAGAGTTGAGGGACGGGGTGAAGGGCCGAGCCCTACAAGCTAGTGTATTTTAAAGAAATCAGGATAAATTTGAAACGTGTTCCTGCAACATAGAGATGAAATTTTCATACGAATTAATTTCAACTTTTGCAATTTTTTTTTAAACAAGGGCCCCCAATAGTGGGGGCCTCCCCAGGGATCCCCGGGTTCCCGAACGGCCCAATCCGACATGGTTCGTAAGTATGATTAGACACACGCATTCCGCTTGTTCCTCTTTTGCTCCTAATTTCAGGAAAATTGAAAGTTAGCCAATAGCGAAAAATCATACACTAGAAATAACGTAGTTCAGTAAGCCACCTTTATGCACTTACGTTTCGTCGGAGTGGCATGACCCGGATTCCCAGTTCGCCCCTAGATCACTTGCATAGCGCCTCAATCGCTATGGCCACATCCTCCACTGGCCATAGCTTGATTTCACGCATTCAAATTGTTAAGAAGTTAGGGAAACGTACTTTTTTCTCCCACTAACTTTAAACGGTGGTGTATTTTCATGTCCTCTTGGGACGTAACTCGTGCGAGCATGCGCCATCCGTCTGTTGGTCTGTCTGTCTGTCTGTCTACGTGTCGTCGTGAGGCGGACGGAATACAAGACGTTCGGGCGACCATTTCTCTAAATCAACACGCGCATTGTCTGCGGTTGAAAGTGAACTCCATGAACGCCAGTTTCCCTTGCGTCGTAGTACTCAAAAGAAAAAAAGAACACAAAACGGAAGGAAAAAAAAGAAGAAAAAACCCCGAGCACTGCTTCGGAAGCCTGCCTCGTTGTTTTAGGTTGCTCATTCTGCTTTCTTCTGCGTCTGCTGGTTTGTCAAGTACAGCTGTTGTTGTTCCCCGAGGGCTTCCTTCCTTTCTTTTTCTAAGGGTTATAGCACGAGTGCACATCGTTTGGCACCTCCTCGCGATGGAGGCGCCCTCTTCAAAAGGGGTTTTGCTTATTGGCTGAACACTCGGTATTTCTGTTATTCGATGCTTCGCCCAATTTTTTTTTTATCCACCTCAGGTGCCCGCGTCCTACTACTACACCGGCAAGAATTTTTCAGTAAAAATCGCTTTTTCGATAAAGTCTAAAGTTTTGTCAACAACTCCCTTAGGCGGTCGAGGCTCTGAAAGAAAGGGAACATCAAAGGAAGCAAGAGTGGCAAAAATGCGACTGAAATTTTTAAAATGTCAAGTCACAAAAAAAACTTAATTAGAAGACAAGATGTAGAACACAGAAACTTACATTAAAGAAACGACAAGACATAAAAAAGTACATCCAAGTTGCGAAGGAAGATTTATTAAAGCCAATGCATAAAACAAACTGCAACCAAACTTGTCGTTTTTAAAACGTCACTATGCAAACTAAAAAAAAAAAGAATCACAAATGGGTGACAAATAATAAATGACTGTTCAACAAAGTGTTGTACTTTTCGTGTTGGGAACCCAAACCCTGGCCACGAGTATTTTCTCGAACATGGACCTTTGCCATCCTCCGTTCAGGTCAGAGACTTTGGGATTTGGTTTAATGGAAACCTAAAGCCCACCGTCCACTGTCAAACGATTTGTGCCGCGGCTTTCCGACGCATGGCATTTGTATCTACTGCTTCACTTCGGACAGTATTACTAACAAGGTTTGGGAGTTCAAGGTTTTTGTACCTTGAGTATACGACCCCGGTCTGGTCCCCGCATTTGGCCGGAGAGATTGACGTCTTGGAGAGAGTCCAGCGTCGGCTCACAAAGTACTTGCTGGGCTTCAGGGAAAATCGACTATGGAAACCGACTTAGCAAGCTAGGTCTTGAGTTGCTGGAGCTACACCGAATAAGACATATAAGATTCTACATGGTTTGATTTCCATTGATCTTCCGGTTTTTGATCATGCTCCCCCACAAAATTTGTACCAGGGGCCACAACCTGAAGCTTCCCATACAATCTTCGCGTCTCGGCTGCTGTCGATATTTTTTCTCACCACGGGTTATTCGAAGCTGGAATGCACTTGGGGTAGAAACGGTGAATGACCCAATAGTTTCTAGTTTTTCCAGGTTACCGGCTTTGGAACAGTTAAATATTTTTCTTAAGTGCCCCCTGGCCCCCATGCATTAAGCTCTGTCACCAGCAGATCCCTACCCTCGAACCCCTGTCTTGGGAACGGTATTAGTGGCTCCTTGCCCTTCAGTCCTCCCTCCACGTAATATGTGGACAACCAATATATCAAACCATTAACCCATATTACACCAGACTTGTAAACATAAAATATGGTTAAAAACCCAAAGTGTTAGCGATGTAAGCCATACAAACTGCCCAGTTTGACTATGCCAGACTCCTAATCATATAACTATAGGTCCCACCCACGCCGTCCAAGTTTCATGCAAGAATTTATTAGTATCCTTACCAGCCATAAAAATTGAAGCTTGTCCACTACAGCCGTTATTTTGGACAGAAAACTTTCATCATGACTGCTCAAAGAACGTCGAAAACGTAAATAACCCTTCCAACTGCCTGTCTGTATTGGAAGACGTGTGGTGATTTTGAAGCAGGGTTACTGTTTGGTACCACATGAATCGGACGGAAAGGGGGACGAATGAACTGGGGGACAACTTGGAGAGTCTTGGGAATAACATGGGGTCAGTTACCTAAGTTCATGAACAACTGTTATGTTGAGCCTACGTGGAATTAGTCATAACCACATGTTGTGGTTCATTTTTCGGTGGTAATTTAATAAGGTTCGCCGGACTCACATGGGGCTGAGTGACTTAAATCTTGCGTGAAGTTATGGAAAGTTTGGCTTAAGTAAGGGGAAAGAGTTGAAAGCGACTAATTAAGGCTGAAGCTGAACGAAAAGGGAAGGACTGCGTTTTTAGAGCTGTAGGTTACATTTAGAAACTAGGCTTAAATTAATTTGTGGTTGAAGAGGTAAATGCGTAAAAATTCACCCCTGACAGTGACGAAAAACCACAAGAGCATCTACAGGAACACACGATTTAATTATCGACAAAATAATAATTTTTTTATTTGGTCACAATAAAAGTCTAAAAAAAAAAAAAAATGAAAAGCCCATGACTGGGTGGGGCACACTATATTCGAGCCGCCATTTTGGATGTTGACAAACGTCAGTTGCCTACCTGTGTCAACATCCAAAATAGCGGCCCGAGTATAGTGGGCCCCACCCAGTCATGGGCTGTTAATTGTTTTTTTTTTTATTTGTTTAGATGTTTATTGTGAATACGATAAAAATTATTATTTTGTCGAAAATTAAACCGTGTGCTCCTGTTGATGCCCTTGTGGTTTTTCGTCACTGTCAGGAGCGAATTTTACGCTTTCATATTTCAAAAATCTAAGAATTTCAATGGTTTGAATTAATATTGGGGCAATTGGAGGTTAGGGCTAAACACTGGCGTAGGGAGGTATCCACGACAAGGCATACATGGTCGTTAGGTATCATATGCGTATTAAGATATGCGAGGCCGGGGTTTATTTTCCCCTATTATTGTCACCAGTATTTAGCTTTGCTTTTAACTAGCTGTAGCGGGGTTCCCACGAAAATAATGAAATAATTTCCCTGAGTTTTCCAGAGTAGTTGAGGTTAATTTCCAGGCTGTTTACCGTAATTTTAGGAAGGACACACTTTAACAGTTTTACTGGTGTATTGAACTGACAGAGTGCAAAAGAAAAGCCCGATTTAATGAACTTTCAGGGTTCAGTACAGAAATTTAATGACAACTTTTTTTTTTTTTTACCGCATTGTCGTAACGTAATGTGTTTAATGCACTTATCAGGGCCGTAGCTAGGAATTTTTTCTGGGAGGGCAAACCGGCAATTTACGCCCCCCCCCCCGA
>JAHWFP010102723.1:0-20465 GCA_023313725.1 Lithobius niger | reverse complement strand
CCCTAGATCTTTGGACTGTTCCGTTTCGAGCAGACGATCAATTATTTCGGGATAACCCGGTCTACTTCACGGATATGTGTTTTAATGCTAAGGTATGACGTCGAGCCAACATATCTAGTTATTTATATGTTATATCTAGAGATTTAAAAAAAAAATTTATTTGAAAACTTTATTTGTGAATTATGACGTAAATTCCTAAACTCAAATTTCCGGTTTAAACTTCCTGTCTGCGAATGTCTCACGTACGCGAGGACGTCCCTATATCCAGTTCCAGTCACCGACATTTGTGTTTAATGTAAAACCGTATTTTTTCTACTTTATTAGTTTAAATAAGATATAGCGTATAAAATGCGCTATTCGCTCAAGTCTCGTAGGTTTTTAGGTGTGTTTAGAAGGTGTCACTAGGCTAGTTTTCATACCGTCGGAACGAAAAGTTGACGGGTCCGGCTTGGACTATTCATTCATGGATGGGGGTGAGGATGGGGCTAGCATCGTACGCGAGGTTTTTTTTTTTTTTTTCGTGTTAGTGCGGAAATGTCGCCAGGTTACAAATGTGCTGTTCGCTTGAGTATCGTATGTTTTTAGGTGTATTTACAAGTGTCGGTAGCCTAGTTTTAGTGCTGTCGGAGCGAAAGGTTGGCGGATTGGGCAATTCCTCCATGGGTGGGGTCCTAGCATAGTAGCCTACGCGAGGTTTTTTTTTTTCGTGTTAGTACGATAAATGTCGCAGTTTGCAAATGTGCTTATTTATGTTGGTTGAATTTGCGTTGTGTACGGTAGTTTTGCAAAGTATGTCACATGGTAGAGCAGTGGTTGTGTGGAGCGCGGAAAAAGTGTTAGATTATCAAAAAAAGTGTGGGTTATGAAAGAAGTATGGGTTATCAAAATTAACCGTATATAACGGCTACACTTTTAGCATTGGGATGTGTTGGCGTGACGTCACCGCCGTGCATTAAGTGATGTTGGGAGACCTTGACATATCCCTTCAACGTCATCACTATGTTGACTTTTAAACTATTCGTCATGGAATTTCTGTGCAAATTAGTGGAAAGTTGTGGATAACCCAAAACCAAGGTCAAAGCCAAAAAAAATTAAATAAAAGTCGAAACAGAATCACAGGTTTTTGGGCCTGAAGCCTGCGTGCCTCAGTGCAATGCAGTGCTGTTTATCTAAACACACGCTAGTGTGTCGCGCCAAGTTAGGCAACAATCATCACAACAAACATCACATCATCAAGTGTCGAGGTTGTAAACCATTGTAGCGCGACGCCATAGCGTCAGTGTCTTATATCTTGAAGCATAGTTGGGCACATTTCGGGTAGTTGGGGAAAAATAATAATGCTGTACAAAAGCTTAAATTGTGTTGAAATCAAGTGCAATGACCCACCTGACAAAAATTAACTCGTGTAGGAATGCCAGCTAAGCTGCTTTCAATGCCAAATCTGACCCTCAATAACATTGTAAATGTGTTACTATAATTACTAGCTAGCTAGCTACTCCGCTCATCCCCATGTTAATTTCCATAGGGTGATTATTCATCGATACCAAGATAACGGGAAGGCTTCCAGCTATGAAATTGGACGAATGGCTGCAGTACGATACGAACTGCGTACCTTTTATGGTTTGGAGCCTAGGGGTGTAACGGGGATGGCGTGGGATGGCGCGTAAGTACGAAAATATTGTTATAACCATTGTTACTATTGTCGGCATCGTCTCTCATTGAACAGCCAAAGTTCGGACAATAACAACGTGTATACTGACGTGCGTGCCTAGCCACACACTAATGTAGCACGATAAATTTAAACAACGTTGCAAATAAATTGTATTCACGTCCAATTCACGAAAAATAAACCAACTTTAAAAACAAAGCAAAATAAACAAAGCCAAAAACTGGTGAAGAGGCCACCAATGGTTCGGCCCTTCAAAAGAGTCATATCAACACACCAAAACTAACGAAATAAAAGAAATTACAACAAAATTAAAACCAAACCAAAAACCCGACTATAAAGAGGTGACCAAGTTGAGAATGGTTCGGCGTATAGGCAAAAGGTAGTATCAAATTGTGGAAACCTAATTTCTTGTTGACGTGCCACTTTATTACACATCTGCACGGTAGTAGAGTTGAGGGTAATACACAATTAAAAAAAAGGACTGATGTCTTATCAAAAACCAAAACTGGTAAAAGGGGCCGCCAAGTTCCGAATGGTTCGGTCCTTCAAAGGAGTGATATCAACACACAAAAACATTCACCAACTTAATCGCACCGAATAATACTTTGACGTTAAATGAAAACTTGTAGCAATGTTCTAGTTTTCATTTAACCTTCGAACTATTAAGCGGTGCGATTAACTTGGCGAATGTTTTGGTGTGTTGATAGTTGATATCACTCCTTTGAAGGGCCGAACCATTCGGAACTTGGCGGCCCCTTTTACCAGTTTTGGTTTTTGATATGATAGTACTAACTACGATCGCATGTAAATCCTGTGAAAACCAATTTTCGTTCCTTTTTTTATGCTTTGACGTTGGTTTATTGATCTCAGTGACCTCCTAATTTACACCGATAATCTATGACGCGTACTTCAAAAGTGAACATACTGATGACTTGGAAGAGATACGTCAGCAAACTTCACCTGCCTAGTAACATAGTCATCATACTCCCGACCTAATAGTAAGGTATTCGTTATTGTAGCAAAATTCTGGCCTGGATAGTACAATGCGTGTAAAAGCGATGAGGAAGGAGATGAAAACCTAAGTCTAAGTATAGGAAGCGATCACGTCGATCATTTGCAGGATCACGTCGCTTCATCACCATGGACGTGGTTTTACTTGTGCAGTGATTTTACATTTATTTTACGTATAGGTACTGGGAATTTTAAGTGTGTTAAATTTTGTACCTTACTCAAGATTGTACACGCTAGAGACACGCTCAACCAGCCTAAGAGAACTTTATCTTTTCAGGGTTCCCTCACATGAACCCTTCCCATTGTCCCCTCCTACGAACCTTCCGGTAGGCCCCTCCCTTGAAAGTCCATCTTTTAGGCTGAATAGAAGATATTCTCTTTATTCAGCCAAGGAAATTCTTATCTTATAGGGGGGGGGGGGCGATAGAAAGTGTTCATGGAAGGATCCCCAGATAAACAAGAATCTCTTAGATATAATAAAAGATATTCATTTTTAAGTAGGCTACAAAAACTAACCACAAAGAATTTTAAATCAAAATTTTACGCAACTGATAGTCAGCTAACCACAACGATCGTCGCGATTCGCTGGAGGCGATATTGTATCTTCTTGGCATTTATCAAATAACAGACAGAATTTGCCTAACGCCAAAAAAAATACAGCGATAAGGAAATGGAAGTAAATAATTTTTCTCACACTTTTAAGCCCAGCAAGGCATCAGTGCGTCAGTGTTACATTCAATTCAGCTATTCAAAATCAGATAAACACTGAATTTTCGCCCTATTCGCGTTTCCACTCCCCCCCCCCCCCCCCCCCGGGCATCAAACAGGACTCTTACCAACCAGGCCAGTTTCAAAATTATATCACAATCTCTTTCCCCGTCGGTCTAGTGTCATCCCACCCTTGTGACATTAATATTCTTCGCTAGGAATATTATTCTCTGCCTTTCTTCGCAGGGAATTCTTTTTTCTGAAGCAAGAGAGTGATGAGTATTGTCAGCGCACAGTGTGTTAACGGTGTAAAATTTTATGTCTTTCTTAGGAGAGGTTTTATTGTTTCAGAAAATAAAACTATTCCTATCGAAGAAGGGAAGAGAATAATATTCTTAACAGTGTATACAAGCTCAGCCTCCACACCAATGAAATCAGTACACACCTCTGACAATTTTTGTATTACCAGCTCACAACTTCCAGTATGTGACTTCCAGTACATAACTTGCAGTGTATAACTTCTAGCACACAAGGTAAAGAAACGAAGATGAACACTTGCCGAACATCTCGCTATCTGCAGAAGGGAGGTTCTCCCAATAAGGGTAAAAGTGGCACGTGTCATGTACCATGGTGATAAACATGTTGAAAAAAAATATATTTGCCCTGTATATCGTAAAAAAGAGTTCTCCTGCAATGATTAGTTTACATTTGTACTGTTATTTAAGATAATGACCATTAAATAAAGTATATACTTTTTTAATAAGGATATACTTTATATCCATAAGTCCTTCAAAAGTGATGGGAAGGACCATGATGGAAGGACATACGCTTCGTTTTCTGCAGAAACTAGGCTTACACCACGTGCTTAGATAGCAAAGCAGTCACGTTGATCCACAAACATCACTAAAGCTAGCCAATACAAAGATTTAAACTACCATGTTTACAGTCAACAATATTCAGTAAGACTTCAACGAAGTTCGGCTTTCCTAAGAAAACCGAAGGAGGGGCTGTGACCGGGAGACAATCACGGAGATTAACTTGCAGTAGGGGGCCTGGGGATTGGGGGGGGGGGGGGGCAAAAGGACGGGAAGAGGACAAGGGAGAGAGGAGGGGCGAGTAAAATTGAAGGATCAGTCTACTAATGAATGAAATATTGCATTCGAGATTTGCTTTCCTAAGAAGACCAAATACCGGGGGGAGGCTCAGACCGGGAGGCTAAATCCACCATGCAGTGTGCACGAGTCCTGCTAGTAATCTAAAGAATAAGATCGTTGAATTAGTAAGTATAAGAAGTAAGAAGCTAACAATCACTTCAATCGCTTGTCATTCTTCATGCTCGTGTTATGTCTTTGCTACGGTGCCTAACAATTTCTTCCAAAACCGTTGATTGTTGATGGGTAAAATGTTGAGAGTTGGTGGGTTGTTGGGAGTCTTTTATTTTCATTCATTCATTTTATTTACAGAGTCTTTCAAAAAGGGTTTAACGAGCGTTAACCACTCCTGGTCATCTGCCCGAAGCCCTAAGGCCCTATGTCTGCAACTCTTGTCTGTCTGTCTATGTATGATACTCTTTCTTAAATCCATTAACAATCTTTAACGCCCATATCCGGAATGTCAAGATCAGATATAACAATGGTTAAACAATGCTATACCGATTATTGAGCATAGTAACCAGTTTTTTCGTATAATACATGCAAAAACCGGTTAATATGTTCAACAATCGCTAAAGCATTGTTTAACGTGACCATTGTTGGCTACAAAGGGTGGCATAACTCAGCATTGTTTTGTTGGCATTATGCCCACCTTTGTTGCACTTTTGGTTCGCGCTTGTGTCTGTGTATTGTTAGACGATCTTCCCCTTCAGCAACAAGAGTGAACGAAGTGGCGCTCGTATTTTTCTATTGTAGGATGGATGGGTATTATAATGGATACCAACCGAAAACCTTAAAGCATGTGCGTTGGGATGTAACAGGCAGTGGAACTTTATGTGCAGTGGCAGGCGGTGTAGCTCTGGAAGTCTAGGTGACTTTATCCATATTGAGGCCAGTAAGGTTGTGTTAGTGGTGGTGTATGATTAGGTTAAGTTAGGTTTAGGTTTAGGTTTAACTTAGTAAAGAGTGTACGGCTTTGAGGCCTTTTAGACTCTAATTAAAGAAACAAGAAACAAGAAACCGAAAACCTCAGGACATTATAAAACAACTAGTTGTGCCCGTGCGAATGCTGCGCACCCCCTCCCCTACCCACCACCCGCACATCCCTGCTCCCCCTTCCCCTGCCGCACCCCGTTGCATCCCGTTCCTGCACTTCCATAGTGTGGGTTCCGTCTCCCTCTGGCACCTCAGCGCTTTGGTTTTAAATGTATCAAACCGAAGACCGAACATGTGAATGGCTCCCACATATGCCCTCCCCCCATCCACAATTACTTTACCCTCAATAATCCCCACACTCCTGGCCCCTCCCTGGTCACCCCATACACGCTTGCCCACCTCCCCCTCCCAGAAAACGTCGCCCCGTGACATTCTCCCTTTGGTCCAGCCCCGGAAAAGTCGCTGGCGTGTGTTTGACTGCAGGCTAAAAAAAAAACCCTATCACTGAGAAATCCAGCAGCATTGAGTAAGCAAGTAATCCCATGTTTAAGTAAATCCTTTGAAATAATTCATTTCGGTAACGCGCATTACCAGCCACACACACTTGCCCTGGCACCCTCTTCCGCACCCCCCGAAAACGCCGCCCCGTCACATTTCCCCTTTGGTGCAGTCCCGGAAAAGTCGCATGCGTATGTTTGACTGAAGGCTAAAAAAAAGCCCTGAGAAATCCAGCATTCAGTAAGAAAGTAACCTTATGTTTAAGTTAATCCTTTGAAACAATTCACCTCGGTACCGTGCATGGTGACATTGTTGCAAGCAACGATTGTTGCCGCCCACTTAAAAACAATGGATCCCCTTTTGCACCCCCTCCTTTCCAGTGTGCAGGGGTGTTGATGCTTGCATTTTTCGAGTGTGGTGGGGTGCTGGGTGGTTGACAATTGCTGTTGCTCATATTACTGGGAGGGTTGCTGGCCTGAAGTGGGATGGGTGGGTGGGGTCGCTTCCCCGGCGTTTGGTTCTTGGGGGGGACTTCAACGAGCACCATTGGCCCTGGGACAGTGACCATTGCGATGCTCGGGAGCACGCGATTACTGACTCCCTGGATGGCTTCGGCCATTCAGTTGTACAAAACGGTACACCAACGTTTGTAAGGAGGTATGGGGGTCGGGTTCAGGAGTCCGTCTTGGACATGTTCTTATGTTCAAATGAGTTGGCCACTCGGTTTTCGTTTAAGGTCTCGTCGGATTTGCGGGGCAGTGACCACTTTCCAGTAGCATTGACCTGGAACGGTGGAGGTCGCGGCCGTCTTGACAGTGTCGTGTCACAGTCTCCACCGGCTGTTAGTTCGGGTGATTTCGCCCCATGGCTTGAGAGGTGGGTTCATGGACGGCGTGGTCGTCGCTGCAACCGAGGCAAGCTGATTAGACGGTCTCGTGATGTGGTTTGGTGGACTTAGGTTTGTGTGGTTGCAATCCGTGATCGGCGACGTGCGTGTCAATGCTTGCGTCGTTGTCAACCTGACCAGCGGTGGTTTGAATATTCTGGGATTGCCCAAGAGATTCGCTTTCTTCTTCGTAAGGAAAGGTTAGCATTTGGGGCTAGACTTTGTGGTCAGGTGTCCCAAGGCATGCCGCTATCGCGGGTGTGGGACCTTGTCCACCCTCGTGACGTTCGGGCTACTGTTGTTTGGGTGTTTGGGCAGTCCAACGAGGTTCTTAGGGGCCCCAGTATGGCGGAGGCATTCAACGCGAATTTTGCAGAGGTTTATGGGGCTCCCAGGGCCCCCCCCCCCGCCGTCACATAAGGATTTTGTGTGGGATGAGGCCAACGCGGCTGGTCAGCTATTGGTTTTGCAGGAGCTCACTGCGGCATTGGCCTCCTGTCGGTCAGGGAGTGCCGCGGGCATCGATGGGGTTACCTACGAAGATCTCCAGGGCTTGGATCGGGGTGGTCAGGAGCCCCTGTTTGATTTTTCCACACAAGGTTTGACGGGGCCGCAGTGCCGGATTCTTGGCTCTTCTCAGTCCATACTCATGTGCTTGGTAGGGGCAAATTCCGGTCTGCCATCTCGAATTACCGACCAATCGCGCTCCTTTCATGTGTGCGTAAAGTTTATGAAAGGATGCTGGTAAATAGGCTTGTGTGGCAGATCGAGGGGTCGGGTGGGCTGTTTGGTGAACAGTTCGGGTTCCGTAAAAACCGGGGTGCGCAGGACGCAATGCTGTACCTGGAGTCTGGCATACGGGAGGCATGGGTTGATGACTGCTTCGTGGTTGCAGTCTGCGTAGATAACAAGGCCGCTTACGATATGGTTGATATAGCGTGGGTGAGGTTCTCCCTGCAGACATTGGGGGTGGGCAGAAAGCTTGCAGCTGCGGTTTTGGCTCTGCTCGGTAGGTGGTGCTTTGCTACTAAGGCTGGGGTTGCCTGGTCTGGTGTGCATTCCACTGACCGGGGCCTCCCCCAAGGTAGTTGTCTAAGCCCAGCCTTGTTTACAGTGGCAATCAATGCTGTCCTTATTGAGATGAACTCTACGGTCAACGTGGTTGCCTACACAGACGATGTGGCTGTGTGGCTTGCTGGGAAAGACCTGCCTATTGTTCTGGCATCTCTTGAGGCTGCGATCACTAAGGGTTCTTGCGATCTGGCAGCTAGGGGCCTTCTGTTAGCCAGTGCAAAGACTGAGCTAATGATTTTTCGGCGGGGGCGAGCTTGGGATGGCTCAATTATGGTGAATGGATCGCGTGTGGTGGCGAAACCCAAGGTAAGGTACCTTGGGTTTTGGCTGGACCCGCAGCTGTTGTGGACTCATGATGTGGCTGCAGTGAGGCAGAGTATCACGGCTCGAACTCACGTGCTGCGGTCCATTGCCAACGATGCATCTGTCGCTAAGCGTGGCACGGTTGCATCCTTTTACAAGGTGTATGTGCGTTCTTGTGCGGATTACCACATCCCTGTTCTGGTAAGTTCTGGACAGGCTATTAGGGCAGTGCAGGTTGCCTTGAATCAGGCCCTGCGGGTTGTCACGGGCTGCCTCCCATCGACCCCTATGCTGGCATTGCATGTGGAAGCTGGTGAAGTACCAGTTGTCTTCCGGGCAAAGGAATTGCTGGTCAGAGTTTGCCTACAGGCAATTGGGAGGGGCACGTCGGATCCCTTAGGGCGTATCTTGGTGGGTTATATGTCTTTGTCCGGAAGGGCCCGTGAATTGCTGGGTGCCCCGGGACAAGGGGTGTCGCTGCTCATGCGTAGGGATTTGATTGGCTTTCCCACTCCGGTTTTCATACACCCGACAGCCCCATGGCTTTGGTGCCCTGCCACGCTGGCTTCTCTGCGGGCTGGGGATGTTGGGGCTGGGTGGTCTGGGGTGCAGGTACTTTGCGATGTGTCGTTCTTTGCAGCCCAGGGGAGGGGGGGGATTGGGGTTTGTGTTCCAAGTTGGCACCTGGAGTACCGTTTCTCCCTTGACTCTCTACCCTCAGCTTTCGTTGGGGAGCTCGCTGCCATTTCCGTGGCCCTCGACATTGGTTCTGACTTGCAGGTACCGGAATACTGTGTCTTGACTGACTCATTGGCAGGTCTCGGATTCTTGCGTCGCCGTTTCCAATCGTTGCAATGCTCCCATCCTGTTGCATTTGAGATAGGGTGGAAGCTGTTCCCGCTGTACCAGTGTGGCAGGTCTGTCTCCATTGTGTGGGTTAAGGGTCACTCGGGCAGTTTCGGTAACGAATTGGCTGACAGTCTCGCTAGGCAGGGTTCTGTTGATGGCTCGGCCAAGGTCCGGCTAGTCCTTGGTCCTAGGGACTTGCGGCCGGTGGTTGAGGGAGTTCTTGGGGGGGGGTGGGCAGCGGCGTGGTCTGCGAGTGAGTTGGGTCGCAGTCTTTTTGCGTTACATCCAACCACTGCACGTCCAGACCCTCTTAATGCCCTCGCTCGTCGGGATGCCGGTTTGCTTTTCAGACTCTGTACAGGGCATGTGCAGCTCAGGGCACATTTGTTTCGGCTTGGGTGGTCCCGCTCTTCACTCTGCATTTGTGGTGTTGGTGACGAGACAGTGCGTCATTTTCTTTTCGAGTGCCCCCGATGGATGGCTCAGCGCCGTTTGGTGGTTGACGCTGGGGTTGACCCAATGCATAAGGCCCTTGGTGTTTCACCACACTCCTCGTTTGGTGTTGGTTCCCTGCGCAGGATCTTAGGTTTTTGTAGGGCGACGCAGCGATTTACCTAGGGTCCCAGGGTCTCTCGTGCTCTCTTGTTCCCCGGCTGGCCGGCTGCAGTATGTAATGTATAGACGGGTTGTAACTTTAAGTAGTTTTAAGTAGTTTTAAGTAGTTTTTAGAGAGAGCTCATGGTGTATTGGGCCGTTATGCTCTGTAAATAAAACTAAACTAAACTAAACTAAACAAACTAAACTAAACTAAAACAATTCAACTCCTTTCTAGAAATGAACATTTAGGAAATAAACGCGCCTTTCCATCGTATCAGGCTGCCAATTTCGAGGCCCATTGGGGGCCACGAAATTAAGAACCAATCGTCGTTTGGTTGAAAGTTGTCGGGTTTAGTACAGCGTTTCTCAAAGTAAAAAAAAATTTAATTGACCCTAAACGCTCAGATAAACAAACGCCCACTACTACAATTTTTATCAAAGTTTTAGTTATTCTTACATTCGGGTAAACACCCATCCTTCTAATTTAAGCAATGAATGAGAAAGTAATGATACTATTATTGGAGGAACAATACCGCTAAAAATTACAACCGGTAATGATGAAACGTAATGAGCTGCAATCAGGTAGCAACTTGCGCTTCTCGTCCGGCATACTGCCGCTCGTGCAAACTTATCACTTGTGCGCTCCTGGCTGTACGTGTTGGTGTCTAAAAGAGAGTCCAATGGTTAGTAAGCGATAAGACGATGCGGTTGCATCACCGAACGAAATTTACGGTGAAGAAAACGACCCCCCCCCAAAAAAAAAAAATACCGATTCACCACTTACGGATTTTCGTTATAAATCAGCAAGATGGTGCCTTGGAGAACCGTGGGGGAGGGGGGGGGGGAAGAAGAAACTGCGATTTCGATTTATGAATTTCTGTTATAATTCGAGGTTTTCCCCCTCCTCCCCACCCACCGTTCACCATAGCCATTAACCGATCCCGGGCACCCCCAAAAAAATGTACCTGTCCACCACTTACAATTTTCTGTTATAAAACAGTACCATGCTGGCTATGGTGAACCGGGGGGGGGGGGGGGGGGGAGACCGCGATTTCGATTTATAAACTCGTTGTAAATCGAAGTTACTTCCCCCCTCCCACCATTCACCATAGCCTCCAAGCTGCCGGTCCTGGGTACTCCCAAAAGAAATTTACCGGTCCGCCACTTGAGAAAGTTTGAGAACCGCTGGTTTAGTAGACACGGGTTGTTTTTTTTTTTTAGCTCAAACGCCGACAATGGCACAGTCCACGCAACTAAAACTTTGTTGGCCGCTTTGGTACCACAACAATACCAAAAAACGAACCCCAAAACCGTGCGGCAGGTCTGGTAATGTGCGCCATCTCTTCGAAGACTTTGGAAAAAGTGTTTATAACCCGAACTCGTAATCCAAGGCCGTTAATAGACGGCGACATGGCAGGTTTGGTAAGTGGCGCCATCTGTTCGAAGACGTTGGAAAAGTGTCCCACACCGAATTTGAAGACGAATCCCGTCAACAGATGGCACTACAGGGTGGGGTACTTGATTGTATGACGGAATGGTGTAGCCTGTGACTTGGCCGCCTGGTCGGCATTATACAAGTAGATGCCCGTGGACGCTGGCGCGCCCTTGAGATACTGTTTTGTAAGGGATACTGTTTTGTAATGCCCTCGGTTTTCGGTCATTATCCTTTAAATATAATCCAACATTATAAACCAAAGTCTCATAGCAGAAACGAAGACAACGACGACTGCCGAAAGGGGATCAATGAAAACGTGCGAGTGTGTCCATTTTTGGGCTTTAAGTAGAAACAGGGACGTTGTTGCCTTGAAAAGAAGTCGAAATTCGAAGTCGAATAGGGCCTTAGGGCTTCGCGCAGATGACCAGGAGTGGTTAACGCTCGTTAAACCCTTTAACCCTTTAAGTCGAAATTGGCACATTGTTGCTTCGACTATTTTGTTCTGCGTGGTCATCGGAAAGGCGTGTCTTAAATGACGTCATGTACGAAGGACAGACTGTTATTTTTCATACTGTACGGATTGTTCAACGAATCGTCGTCCAGTTGGCCGCCGATTCGGCCACCAGTCGCGCTGCGAACACCCCGAAAATGAACTGCTCTAACATGCGGAGTGAACTGTGAAAGGTACTCGCAATATGCAGATTTTAAGCTTAAAACATTGCATAGACACCAAATTATTCAACTTTAACAACAATAACTACATGCTATAAGTCCACTCGACGACAAAACTAAGTCTCCGGAGGTTTAATTGCATGAATTTCAAACAGAAGAAGAAACAAGGTACGTGTGTATTGTACTTTATAATACGCTACGGGCTATGACGTTTTCTATCTAAACCATTAAAAACTTGCGATCAGTATATATATCGGTAGGATATTGACCGACTTGAAGCCGTCCAACGCTCTTTTACTCGTGGTCTTACTGGGTACGCAATCATTCTCCCAACACACGGTTATCTATGGCATGCCTTGATCCCCTTGAACTCCGGAGACTGAAGGCTGACCTTGTTTTGACCTTTAAAATTCTGCATGGGTTGCTCTCTATCGATGTTCCGTTCTTCACCCTGGCCTGTAACAGTAAAACTCGCGGCCATTCCCTTAAATTGAGCATGCCCATTCCACGGACGAACTGCAGAAAGTTTTTCTTTGCGTCTCGGGTAATAGGACCTTGGAATTCTCTTCCAGAAGCTTTTGTCAATTCGCCCTCAGTTAGTGAATTTAAGCGTCGCTTGGATGAATATCCACTTGATAAGTTTTTAAAACGAAATTACCAAACTTAAACATTTCCCCTTTTCCCCCTGTTTCTTTCTGCAGGATCGGTGTCAGTGGCCCCAGCCCTTCCGTTCTCCTGACCATTATAGGCCAAATTCTTATTTATTTATTATATATATATATATATATATATATATATATATATATATATATATATGTACCTCTTCTCCTCTTGAAGTAGGAAGCCTAAAAATATGAGAAAGGTGTCAAAAGACAGGAAATTAATCCGGATTTCGCGTAGGCGTATTTTCGTAGTTCTAGGGAAAATGTTTCCTAGAACCTTTATAGTTGGGACGAGATGCACACAGCAAACTCGTGCACTAAAATGAAGGAGAGCTAGCGGCCGACAATGCGACCGGATGTGCACTGTAACAACCTGTAACAAACGAAATTTTGCTGCAATAATGCCGGCTATTAGAGTCGAGTTGAATAGTTTAATTGTTGGTTGAGTACCAATCACAAAGCTTGCACGATCGTTTTTGCGGGCTTATAGCGCTTGGTGTCAAAACGGAGAAACAGGCAATTCAGCCACACCGAGAGTAATTGTGGCGTTTTCTATTGAAAGCGCTTTTTAATTCCCTAAGAAGACCAAACAACAGGGATTCCTAGGGAGGGCAGCCGTGATGAGGGTATTCACACCACACAATCATGGAGGAAGGGGAAAAAAAGAGATGTAGCTGGCATGACGTCATAGCTACGTGCTACCTGCTCAAGCCAGTTGGCGGAACGAAAGTCGCGTGGCTGCCATCTTGCTTAGTTTACTTGTGTGTACACGTTCACAACGCACATTAATGTTCTATACTTTTTCAAGTTGTTCAATGAAAGAAGGAAAAAAAAGAAAAAAAAAGTATTCTAATGCAACCCTGGACGTTACATCTATAATTGGATTTAGTTTGTGTCTGGCATTGCTATTTATGAAGCTGAAATTATTCAGGCAGTTTTTTTTTGAGTGTAGGTCAGAAGCTCACCCACCAAGAGCTCACCTTCAGTAAGCTCACCTCCCAAAAGCTCACTTGACATAAACTCACCTGACCAAAAGCTCACTTGACATAAGCTCACCAAAATATGATTATTATACAAAAGCTCACCTTAATAAAATATAAAATCGAATTGTGTAACTCACAGATTGTAAATGTCGCTGCATGTTTTTTTCTGACTGAATTAAATTCTTCACAAAGTTTATAAAGACAAGCCTGCATGGCAACTGCAGACTTGGCAACACGCCTTTTTGGTGGTACCCCTCATTTCATTCAGTATCAACTGTGCCAGACCAATGACTTTACACACTTTAAGGTGCTCCATACCGTTGGTAGCCAATCGACTACTAAAAATCTGCTAGACCCGTAATAAGTCCAAAAATATTTGAAGTAGGAATTTCTTCTTCAAACTAGTGCATTTCAGGCACCAATGCAAAGCTCTGGTCAGGAAATTTCAACCGAATCAGAAAAAAATTGCGAACGTCATCGTATCCCAAACAGACAAACACATTCTTTTTAATTGCTTAGGAAGTTTTTCGCAATGCCAGCAGATCAGCTGAAGCCATGGCGCTAGGAGGCGTGAGAAACAATTTTGCTAGGTAACTCCCATAGGAATTAGAGAATCCTCCCTCCACCCCCCCCCTACCTCACACTTTGCTCTGTGTGGGGCCCTTGTTATCATTTCCAGGCGTGACCTAAAACCCGATCAACCCCTGTACGTGAACAGTGATCAGTGAACGAGTGTAAATATGACGGGAGTTGGAGTGGACAAACTAGAAGACAATAAATATGAAAACGTAATAGGAGGGGGAGAGTACCTAAACGAGCGTTAATGATGGGAGGGGAGTGTAAAAGTGGACGGGCGTAATAGTATTAGGTGAGCTTTTGTCTGGAAATTTTTTTCTTAGGTGATCTTATGACAAGTGAGCTTTTGGTGGGTGAGCTTCTGACCTACACTCAAAAAAAAACTGCCTGAATAATTTCAGCTTCATAAATAGCAATGCCAGACGCAAACAAAATCCAATTATAGACGTAACGTCCAGGGTTGCATTAGAATACTTTGGGAATATAGGAGTTTTAATAATAACCATAGCCTACAGTTAACCAAGGTACTAGACATTTGAAAAAAAAAGGGCGGCATTTTCCTAGAAATTAATACTATATCTTAGTCCTACTAACCAAGTTTTGTTATGTGTTTTTCCCAGCTGAAAGTTGTATAAATTGTGGAATCTTTGTTTCATGCAAACAACGACAAAACCCATGACCAGGACCTTAGCTAGGAATGTTTTTATGAAAGGGGAGGCGGGGACCTGCAAAAAAAAAAAGACTTGCCACCCCGGGGGCCGGGGCCCCACCCCACGGGCTACGCCTCTGCCTATGTTAGTATAATGGGAATAATTTAAGTAAAATTATTAAGTAAAAAAAGTTTTCAAATTGCAGTAGGCTTACAGCGGCATAGGTATTTGTATTTTTTTGACTACTAGGCCTACATGAAATAAAATAATAATAAAACCACAATTTTAAAACACTTTTTTTCCTATACAAGACATACAAAAATTGGGAAGAGTTTCTACCCGAGCGTTAGGAAAGGTAGGCCTACTTGTAGCAATCATCATTTACACAGGGATAAAGGCCAAAAGTCGATATTTTTCCTACCGACATAATTTCAATTGAATTATTTAATGTTAAAGTGCCAATGATTTCCTAATGAGGCATACGTTTAGTAGTAGATATCCGTGAGTCCTAGTCGATTTACCGGTTATAACTGCACGCGAGCGAGAAACGGCTAGTCCACTATCGAGGGGGTGGAGGGAAACACGAGTGGGCGGATATGTATTTTAATGCTAAGGTGTGACGTCGAGCCAACATATCTAGTTATTAGAGATTAAAAAAAAATATTTGAAAATTTTATTTGTGAAACATGACGTAAATTCCTGAACTCAAACTTCCGGTTTAAACTTCCTGTCTGCGAAATTCTCACGTTCGCGAGGACGTCCCTATATATCCAGTCCCAGTCACCGACGTTTGTGTTTAAGGTAAAACCGTATTTTTTCTACTTTATTAGTTTAAATAAGATATAGCGTATAAAATGCGCTATTCGCTTGAGTCTCGTAGGTTTTTAGGTGTGTTTTAGAAGGTGTCAGTAGGCTAGTTTTCGTTCCGTCGGAACGAAAGGTTGTCGGATTCGGCTTGGACCGTTCATTCATGGATGGGGGGTGGGAAGGGGGCTAGCATCGTACTCGAGGTTATTTTTTTTCCGTGTTAGTGCGGAAAATGTCGCCAGGTTACAAACGTGCTGTTCGCTTGAGTATCGTATGTTTTTATGTGTATTTAGGTGTGTTTACAAGTGTCGGTAGCCTAATTTTAGTACTGTCGGAGCGAAACTTTGGCGGATTGGGCCATTTCTCCATGGGTGGGGTTCTAGCATAGTAGCCTACGCGAGGTTTTTTTTCTTTTTCGTATTAGTACGATAAATGTCGCAGGTTGCAACTGTGCTTATTTATGTTGGTTGTAATGGGATGTGCTGGTTGAATTTGTGTTGTGTACGGTAGTTTTGCAAAGTATGTCACATGGTAGAGCAGTGGTTGTGTAGAGCGCGGAAAAAGTGTTCGATTATCGAAAAAAAGTGTGGGTTATGGAAAAAGTGTGGGTTATCAAAATTGACCCACGGTCACGTGTGTGGGCTTTCAGATTAACCGTATATAACGGCTACACTTTTAGCATTGGGATGTGTTGGCGTGACGTCACCACCGTGCATTTATATACATTATTGCATTACACAGTTACATCTATTTACATTTTATATCACTGTTATTTTATTTATTTATATATTTACAAACGTTGATATTTGCGTTTGTAAAACGTAGTACAGTAAAGTAGCCCGCGCGGCGCAGTGGTCGAGGCAGCCAAAAAACACGGCGACGTGACGCGCAGCCACGTCCGTTTTTCATTGATAATTCTCGATCAGAAAAATGAACCAGGAGCAAGATATGGTCGCCCTGTGGCCGCGTGCACGCGCCCACTGCGGCCAAGTGCGCGTTGCTACGTAACACCGTTAGCATCCTCGTTGGCCGCAGTGACCTGGCCGCGCGGCTTGGCCACTGTGTGCGCGGGGCCCGTAATTAAAAAAAAAAAAACTATTTTCTTTAGATTTAAAGATAATATTTGCTAGCTGCTACTTTGCCTGAAAACAGTGTAGCATTGTATAAATGTACAGTTTTTTTTTACGTTGGTTTCCTCCTTATTTTTTTTTTTCGTTCACTTTCATTTTGCTTTTGTCCATTGGTTTACTCTGCGTAATACAAAATGGACGAAAGCCAAAAAAAATACATAAAGGACGAAACAAACGTAAAAAAATCTGTTAAAAACCATTCAACTCTTCTCAGTTGACGACAAAGTTATCGTGCATCACTGAATAATACAATCTCGTAGACCTAGGCTTTCTTTTCAAAAGACAGCAGTGTAATAAAAATAATAAAAAAGTTATGGTATAAAGAACGACTCATGGTTACTAATGTAAGATATAGTACCCACGTGAGAACAAGTTTCGGCAGCTTAGGTTAACTACTCGAGTCGAGCATCGAACTAACCAAGATGGCGGCGTGATTTTACGGAGACGAACCAAGATGGCGGCGTGATTTTACGGAGACGAAAGCGCCCTCCCTCGGCTTGCTTCCCTCGATGACGTCATGCCACCTCCATATCTTTCCTCCATGCACACAATAGGACGAATGTGGAGAGTGGGGCAGGGGTGGGGTGGGTAGGAGGGTACCTGAGAGGTTGGAGGGGGGGGGGGATAATCAGGATTGGGTATTCAGACAGCACAATGGGAGAATGAGGGGGACAGGGAGAGTCTGGGGGAAAGGGGGCGCCGGAGATGCTGCCGGGGGTAAATTTGACCCACAATGGGGGAATGGGATAGGGGGTGGGACAGGGGGCAGTCAGCGGTTGTTTTTATTTCACGCTGCCCAGTAAAATATTTTGCACGCGCATACGGGGACCAACTCATTTACTGCGGTCGAATAGAAGAAAGTTTAGGACCGAAGATATGAATGGACAGTTGCTTACTTTTATAAATGTCTTTTTTTTTCTGGCACCCAGCTGTGGCAGCCAAAAATTACTTATGTTAAGTAGGTTGCAACATGTTGGTTGTCGGAGTTACATTGATCTGCAATGCAGGACACAATAATCCGTTCTAAACCAATGTAAACACTGTGGACAACTTGTAAAGATTTCTTGCAATTATTTACATTAGTGGACAGTAAGGTTGGCAGGTAGCCACCAAACAGAGACAACAGTTGGACAACATTGGAAAACATCTGGAAACCACAAATTTGTAAAATGTAGCTGATTTAAAATCTTTTAAGATTGATGACTGATTTTATGCAGGGACGGTGGTTCCATCATGGATCCTTACGTTAAATGCAAACACTAAAAAACATTCAGATGTAGCAGAAATTTAGTAGTAACGCTGAAAACCGCAGTAAATATAACAAAACATCATTAAATCTGTACCAACAATCATCTAAGGGTGTCCCTAAAGTCCCAGTCCCCCTTCACAACTTTTGAATGGGTTGAATGAAGATAATAAGTGAAACCCTGTCAATGTAGGTTTGGTTAAAGGATCTACCTTTGTGTGCAACCGGAATTTCGCCTGCCCCCCACGGGAGGGCCCCAACTCACAAATTTCCAATGGAATAGGGGGTAAAGGAATACATTTTTTTAAAGGTCTTCATTAGACGAGTAAAATGCCGCAATGATAGCTTCGATACGATGAGCCCATCCAAAATAGCGGCCAATAAAACATTACGATTTTCCTATCCCTATATGTGTTACTCAGGCTAAAGACATCGTAAAGGGACGTGTAGATAGCAGCAAAATGCTTCCGTTCGTTCAATTTGGTTGGATTACAGCCACAACGTCTTCTGCAGTTTGAAATCTAGAGTGTGGGACTCAGTGCCACCCCCCCCCCCCACACCCATCTCCAGCTCTTTCTAGGAAGTGAGGTCCATGAGTAATTAATTAGTAATTCCTTTCAATCCTTTGAACGTTTAGTGAACGCAATGTTTAACTAATGGAAATTGTTCACCGTCCGAGTTTTATGTTTCGTTTCGCCACAAGCAAAGCAAGGTCGGTCAGATTATTATTAAAAGAGAGCCCGAGGGGGGGGGGGGGAGGGCTGAGGCCCAGACTTTGGGTTTCAAACTGCAGACGACGTTGTGGTGTAATCCAATCAAACTGAGCGAAGCATTTTGCTCCTACCTACGTCCCTTTGCGACGTCTTTAGCCTGAGTAAAAAAAAAGGCTGCCGAGGAAAATCCTAATATTTGAACGGCTACCATTTTGGATGTGCTCATCGTATCGATGCAATCATTGTCGCACTTTACTCGTCTATTGAAGACCTTTCAAATAAGGTATTTCTTTTCCCCCATTCATTTGAAATTTTTGAGTGGGGGGTGGGGGGCCAGGCGAAATGCTGGTTGTACACAAAGGTAGATCCTTTAAGCAAACCTACATTGCCAGGGTTTCACTGTCCTCATTCATCCCCTTCAAAAGTTGTGAGGGGGATTGGGACTTTTGGGACACGCAAAAGCTTGGTCACACGCAAATAACTGCCGTTGTAGTAGTCCTGTGTTAATTCTGAAGACATATTTGTATGCAAGTCAGATATGGCGAAGCCAACGAAGACATTTTCAATGACCTTGAAAACAGCAATCAACCAAATTCTATTTTCCAAACGGTACAAGATAGAGCACAAAAGTGAATTACAAAGTTGTGCGTGAGCATTAAACATGACAAACTACGAAAACAGATTGAAAATCGGAACATAATTACAGTTACGAGGAAAACAAAATAGCAACAATGTCTTCGCTGAACGTTGTAACTGCCATGCAGTGAAGCTTAGGGGTTGCCTCTACAAGCGAGTGCACGGTTGTGATCCGACTCTTTCCTGCGTCAATCAATGCAAATAAAGGAGTTTAGTTCAGGATGCAACAAAATAAAACAACGAATGAAACGTTTTAGACCTAAAGTCTTGAGCCATCATTCACAACACAGAAAGTCACGTTCGGTATGTGATCATTTTCTGATTTTACATTTATTAATTTTTGTCTGGAGCCGATGTCCCTTGAGTGACCTCCAGCCTGGTCGTAACAATTGCCCCAATACAAAATAATTGTTGTTTCGGATGCCCATACTTCATTTCCACAGGCGGGAAAACCTGGGCATTCACATCCAGCTTCGTATATCATTATGGCATTGCAGATTACTTCCATTGAAGAGTAAATTACAGTTTTATGCTAAACAGGGAGGAACTGACAAGAATAATTTGCGTCACTGGCTCATTGGTAGAGGAGAATTTATATTTCTGCCACCTGGGACTCCGCAGATTTCACCCCCCCCCCCTGGGGATTTCACCCCCCACACACAAAAAGTACTTTCATCGGGTTTGTTTCAGGAAAAACGTTTCAGGAAAAATTCAGGATACGCCTACGATTAGGATTCTGAAAATAAGGTAGGCGGGTGGCATAATAAGGAGGCACTGCATAGTTTATTTATAAGTGCCGGCATCTGCATGCCAAAATAAACTTTTTTTTCCTGGGGAGGGATAGAAAAATAACACCCCACTTTACGACCCCCTACTACTAAAAAACGTACGACCACTTTACTGTTAAAGTGCAATTATTTTCTTGTTTTTGTGAAATGTATAGCACAATAAAGAAAAGAGGATTTGGAGAAAACTTCGAAGAAATAGATTTTTTCAAAGATTTGTCGCCTGTTCTTTTAGGGCACTTTCATCCTGCCCCTAGCAATCTCTCCTTCCCCCACGGTAATTTACGTCATGTCTTCCAGTCGGCAAAGAGTAATTTCGAATAATACCTACAACGAGATTACTACTTAAAGTTAAAATTCTGCCCTCCACCCCGAAAAACAAGTTTATTTACGCATACGAATGCCCAAACCTTTAAACCATGCACCCTCCCTAATTTCCTAATTCTGATCGTATAGGCATATCCAGCATTTTTCCTGAAACGAATTTC
>JAHWFP010102721.1:0-14689 GCA_023313725.1 Lithobius niger | reverse complement strand
TTTTTTACGGCACACTTGACGTTTTTGTTTGTAATCCGTGTACATTTTTTACAGCTATGGCGTCGCGCTACAAAGCTTTATGCATGCAGTCGATTGTTGCTAACCACTTTGAAACAATTCAACTCAGCTCTGAAAGCCTCCATCTGCGAAATAAATACGCAATTCTATTGTTTTTAGCTACCAATTTCGAGGCTCGAAATTAACAACGTAGCTAAGTTTGGTTTTAAAATATATGCCATTAGCTGAAACACGGATTCTTTCAAAGGGTTTTAAAGGGTTTTAGCTAGCGTTAACCGCACCCGGTCATCTGCCCTACGAAGCCCTAAGGCCCTAAGGCCCGGATTCTTTCATTTTACCGTTCAACAATCGACTTTTTAGCAAAGACATAACACGTGGACGAAGAATGAATCTGGAGTTTGCTGAGGGGCATTGTTCCCTAAATACAATGGTTAAAACAATGTAAAACAATCAAAATGATCGTTTAGGGTCCCATAACTCCGGAATGGATCGGCCAATCGAAAAAGTGGTCCCTGTAAGGTTGAAGCCGAGGAAAATTTCTGGCTCAGATCATGTTTCAGATTTTAGGTAGGTGCAGTAGTTTTTTCTGAAACCGTGTCAGCCAAGAAGAAGAAGAACAACAACAACAAGTGAACAGTTTTCCAATTTACGTGTGGCTCCCTACGTTTACTCTTGCACGGAATTGCATCAAAGTTGGTGTAAAGTTTGGAAAAGTTGCTATCTATTATCTGGCCAAGTTTGGCCGAAATATATTGAATAGAAACGGAGAAATTAATAGTTTTAGTTTTGCTGGAGAGAGGACTTCAATCATATTATTAAAACGAATTCGTTGGTCCAGCATCGAATATCAACAGGCCACGACACAAATTTGGAAAACACAACAATTTTATTCCGCTAGAAACAATATAATTTTAGAATGATCTTGGAAATTATTTGAGTTCTGATATAATGCCCTCCTGTTCACAAAAAAATGAAGACAAAAAAATAAACACCTTTGTAAATATGTTCCAGTCTTGCATTAATTTTGTATAAAAAGTACAGTACAGTACAGTACAGTACTACAGTATATAAACTAGCACCTTAATCCGTCTCCTCGTATCCTTGTTGCATACCCCAGGGAATGGTCTGATTACCTATAATGGTATTTAGGAATTTAGGCGCTTGGTATTTTGACCCAAAACGTCGAAAAAAAAGTTTCGTTTTACACCGTATTGGGTTTTCACCATTTTATTATGATTTAGTGGTTTTTACTTTACTATTCACTATAACACACATCAAACAGCCCAGATTTACTTACAGGAACAGTCCGGCAGGGTAGTCAGAAAGACCATCAGTTGGAAGATGAGGATAAGACATGCTAAGGGTTCCCTCATAATAGTGTCCTCCTTCTGGCAGAATAAATAATAGACAGCATCAATAAATTATAAACATCCAGTAAGTTACCATGCCAAAACTGTAGCGCTGATGATAAAACCAAAAGAACTGCAAGAACCTTATGTCGAAGCCAAGAGAGTATCAATGGGTTCAAACTAAATTAAATTTTTAATTACTGATTTGCACATTCCCTTCTTGCCACGAGCTTAAGTTCAGCTTTAATCCAACGTGAGATAACAGTGCCACAATGTACCCAATCTATTTGATGAAAATTTTCATATACTGTATGCTTGCAAATCAAAATGCAATGTGAATGAGTTAACGTGCTCACGATTAGCCAACTTATTATTAACAAGGGTGGGAAGGAGAGCTTTAATGCTTCATCTAATAAAAATCAAAGGAACAACACGCGGCACGCAGTTGAATTGTTATCTGACAACCCGCTTCCATACATTCCTAGTATGTTGTTGACAAAAATCCTGCAAGTCTGTTTATCAGGAAAGGATGACATGTCACAAACTGATTTTTTAAAGGTAGCAGTTAACAAATTCATTAATTATGACTAAATTCATTAAATGTTCATAATTTTCTTGCATATATCAGTTTGTATATGTGACCTGCAGATGATGATGAACGCGAGTGTTATAAAAACCATAACTAATGGCCACTCGCCCTCTGGCACAAAGATGAATCACTTCAAACCTGTTATTAAGACAACGGATAAATGGGAGTGGTTGGCGAGGTGAACTCCCATTTCGTGAAATCCCGTTTCGCCGAATCCAGTTTCGCCAACAACAAAAAAAGCGGATTAACAGTTTTTGCCTTAGGGGTCAGTCCCGTTTCGCCAAATCCCGTTTCGCCAAAACGAATTTGTCAACATTTTACGTACACGAAATGTAATTCCTTATTGCTACGTAATGGGGCTTTAAAAGGCAAACATTTAACAGAGACAAGCATTGGTAGAATAAGACCAAATTATTGATTTATTAGCCTTTTGAAAAATGGCAATACAGACGGAAAAACGTGTACATTAAATATTGTTTAGAATGCTTGGTCGTGACTACGTCAATGCCAAGGTTCTCTTTTAGAATAGTTAGTTATACACGTGATGGTTACCCTTTCCCAAACGGGAATTCCCGGTTTGCAGGATCCCGTTTCGCAGAATCAAAATATTCCTCAAAAATTTAACATTGCAGAAATTAAAGAGGCATGCCTAGTCGGAAGTAATTTGTGATTAGTTGCGGTTTCTGATGTTATGTGTTTATCCACAGCGAGTGCGGCAGAGCAAGCGAGGCACGAAATTTGAAGCAAATTATTCTGCAAAACGGGTGTTTGTCTATAAATGTCAGACCATTATAATGTTGTAAATGTTCGTGTTTAAAGGTTTTAAATGTTTCGTGTGCCTAAATTTTCGTGAACGGTATTTGACAAAACGGGATTTGGCGAAACAGGACGTAACCGTTGGCGAACTGTGTTGCTTGGGTGATGTGCTGGTGATGTGGTGGTGTTGTATTGATGTATCAATGTAGTTTTCCACCTCTTCCCCTAAAAATATAGTCACTGAGGAGTTCCTCCCTATTGCCTCACTCGACCTTTTTGAAATTGAAAAAAAAAAACTGCCATTCAAGTAACAGCCCAGTGATTCAAATCTGGAAATATATTGGTACGGTACAAGGAGGGGGGGGGGATTGAGGCTTAATGGCGCGTCGACAACTTGGTCATTAGCGCCTACCTCAGTCACAGTGCAGTGGTCCGGGTTGCCACTGCACCACACATTACAGAGCTGTTATTCAAACCCCTAATCTAAATCTTGTCATACATCTGTCCCTCCTGCAAAAATTGAAAAACACCGGACAGGAGGACAGACTTATCGCCCAACTGACGCGCAATGTCATGCGGAAGATGGAACCGACGACGAACACCATCAAGATGGCGACAATCAACAAGTAAGTGCCGGACCGTAAGTGGCCGTCGACACCAAGACGGTACAAGGTTTTGTGCTGAACAGGGTAGAATAGATCCTACTACTGCTGAAGAATTCTGGCTTACAGTTAGTCTGCACTCATAGTAGCACGCCCTCCTTTGACATTGATTTGTATTCGTTGCAGTTGAATGGAGCCTTGCCGTTACCTTTCAACAAGTTCAGTGAACGAGTGGCTACGGCAATAAAGACGTTATGGCAATGATTTGTTGAAGAACTGGTACGTCAGATCAAATCCTATTCAGATCACTTAATTGTAACGTAAGTTCATTTAACGTAAAGTAGGTTTATACCACATTATTTGATTTTTATGTGGGCCAAGAAGCCATTCTATGCAGTGGCCAAAAAACTGCCATTGATATTTCCAACTGGAAACTCATCTATAATGGACTGTTTAGGTCTTAGTATTAATTCAGAATACCATTCATTGTTACTGCATTGAGTTACACAGTATGTGACGGGCAGTTTGAGTTAAATCACACTACAGAACACCATTGGTGACTGCAGTGCAGTTTAAAGTGTTAAAGTGTTGAGTAATAGTTCAAAATACGGGTTCGACTCACCTTTTAGTGACGATTAACAATTATCTGGAATACTTGAGAGGAAAGTGGTGGAGCTAAAGTGCAGCCAGATTATGCTCCAAGCAGCTTAAATACACAGCAGATTGGCATCAAACGACATGGTTAATGGACAAGAATTTACGAGTTAAATCGACTTTATTACCTTGCCTAAGCATAATTTTATTAAAGCCGCTACCTTTAAGACTATCTGCCGTTTTATGTTTAGCTATATAATAATGTTTTTACGATAGTGTTATGAGCGCTCATGTTTTAAAGAACTTTCTCCTTGAAAAAGTTAAGTAATTGAAAGTAGAAGTCCTTTAACTATTGAGTGAGAAGTGAAAGCTTACTGTTACATAAGTAAAACCTGCATGTACTCATTGATGTGCCTGGGAATATATTACACAAAATTTTACTTAAGTAGAATGTGGAAGTATAAATCACAAGAACACTGAATTTTGCATGTGTCGCACCAAGCTGTTGCAACATTGATCAGCACTCAATTGAGAGGGGGCGCGGAATTGTACCGACACAGAGTTACGTTAACTCTGGAATTTTCATAAACACTGACCCCTGTGTTGGACCCGGAATTACAGTAACTCCGGATTCGTAATTTGCTTTAAACGTGTCTGAAACAATCCGGAATATTAGTAACACGGATTTGTAGTAACACGGAATTGTGGAAACACGGTTTCTGAAGTTATATGCATAGACGCAGCGAGCGCGGTAGCGCGAGCGAGGCACGGACGTTATTTAATCATCAACAAAATCAGTAGTTACGGTAAATCCGTGTTACCACAATTCCGGATTATTTCAGATACTTTTAAAGCATATTAAGAATCCGGAGTTGCTGTAATTCCGGGTCCAACACAGGGGTCAGTGTTTATGAAAATTCCGGAGTTAACGTAACTACGTGTAGGTACAATTCCGGCGCCTCAATTCAGAGACCAGTGCAGCAGTGCTGTGCAATAACATTGCATTATTGTCTACCATATCGAGGCATAGTTTAGCACATTTCAGGGTTCTGGTCAAATATAACAGCGTGGCATAAAAACTGGAACTTGTTAAAATTAAGAAAACATCTCATCGGAAAAGAGTCATTCACGTGGAAACAACTTTAAAACAGTTTTTGTGAACTGATGTCATGATGTTGCCATAAAACAGTTGCTTTTAAATAGCAAATAGTTTAGAAGGGATTAAGATACATAAGTAGACTTACAGTACTGGACATACAGCATCCACTCTATGTATACATCCAAAACACCAGCCAAGATATTTCCACTTACTAATACTTCAGATGTTACAGAAGAAACTTGAACATTGCTGCCGGAAAAAAAAGGAAAAGTTGTTCATTTTTTATTGTAAGTATTATTGTCAATTTCAGAGAATAAGCAAGTGGAGAAAGTTAGGGACACAGTTCAGTCGGTCAAAGACAATATTTAAAGCATTAAAGGCAACCACTACCCTAGCGACAATAAATAAGATTCTCAACCGAACTTTACACGTATAAATGTGGTGAGTCGTGTAGTGGTTAGGCTTTATTTATAATAATAAATAAAAAAATTTGCCGCATTAACATCAGGGTTACCAGAAGGGTAAGCCACTTACACTGGACCCGTAGAAGTTTTTTCCTAATTCATTCTTTAGTCTCTATTTTTAAAAATTCTGGTCGTTTCAAAAAGCCCGTAGACTTAACTTACCAAGGATGGACCTGAAGTGTGCCGGGGAATGAGCCCTGACCGCTTCTTCAGGAAGAGAGTTCCACACAGATATAACTCGAAGTGAAAAGAAGTGTTTTCTGCAGTCGCAATTAGCCGATTGTACTGCCAGTTTAAATGAATGTCTGCATGTAGTCCGGCACGGAGCAGGGAACGAAGAAGGGAAGATCAACATTCAAAAAACCCCGAACGATTTTAAACGTCAAATACAGGTCTGCTTTAAGCCTGCGTAGTTCGAGTGACTCGAGTTTAGTTTTTCCAACCTTTCTGCATAGGATAGGTTTTTTAAGTTAAGTAAGCTTTCCGTAAATTTACGTTGAACGCGTTCTACCTTGTCAATATCTCCCAGAAGAGACGGGGAACATACTTGGCTGGCAAACTCCAGCAATGGTCGAACAAACACCTTGTATGTCCAAATCTTAATAGTATTATTGCCAGATATGAAACCCTGTTCACCACTACTAGATGGCTGATGGCTCTCGCTACAATACGGTCGCAGTGTTTGGTTGACTTAAGTCTGACGTTAAGCAGACACCAAGGTTGTTAACCGAACTCACGTCTAGTATATGTAGATTACCAAGGTAATACTTATGGCATGGATTTTTTTCCCGACATGAACTTAGGAATAGCCAGTTGGAGCTGCCATTCTTCACTCCAATCGTGGATAAAATTTAAATCACATGAGATAGCTGGTGATGCGGAGGAAAAGTCAGTGATAGGCGCCCCCATCTTCAGGTCATCAGCGAATTTAAATTGGTAGGTAGATTGATCACTACATTGCAGGTCGTTGACAAAAATTACAAAAAGAAGTGGTCCAAGCACAGAACCCTGCGGGACGCACTCTGGATGCTTGAAGATGAAGATATGGTTTCTTTTATCACAACTCTCTGTGTCCTATCCTTAAGAAATTATTTAAGCCAATTTAAAAGTTTTCCACCAAAACTCAGGCACGCTAATTTATAAAGTAATTTCGAGTGCAATACCGTCTCGAAAGCTTTTTTAAAATCCAAATAAATTACGTCGTTAGGTACACCAATGTCAAGCCCTGATGTCAAGATGTCTAAGAACGATATAAGTTGGTTTGTAGTGCATTTTCCTGGTAAAAATCAAACTGTTCGTCCAGTATAATATTATTTTCTTGAAGATCGGCCAGCATGACAACTTTTATGGAAGTTTCCATCAATTTACACGCAACCAGTCAAAGCAATCGGCCTGTAATTTGCCGGATCAGCAGGGTCACCTTTTTAAAAATACCGGAGTTACATTTGCCGACTGCCACATTGAAGGAAGTTTGCCAGAGTTAAAAGAGAGCTTGAAAATAAGTGTTAATGGCATCGCTCCTTTTTTGGTAATTTGTTTGTAAAAAAAAGGCTGAGAAGCCATCCGGCCCGACTGCATGGCATGGTTTTAAGAGACTAAGAGATGCCAATGTTTTTTCGACAGAGAATACAACAAGGTTATACAAGAGTTTCCGGTGTTGTTCAAATTACCTTGAACAAATTTATCATTATCAAGGACCGTATTTGAAACAAAAACATTGTTAAGAATTTCGGCTTTTGCATATCGTCGGTGACGAAGTTATTTCCCACTTTAAATGGGGGAATCGATCGCTTTGAACCAGTCGTTTGACAGTAAAGTCTAAAAAGGGCAGATAAGTTTCCTTCCTTGATAGTTTCTTCCTCTTTACTATTTGCTGCTTCAGCATAGGCTTTTCGGCAAGCATTGTATCGGTCCAAAGCTTCCTTTGTGGGATTTGACTTGTAGCTTCGCCATAGGTTTATATAATAATAATAATAATGTAAGTTTATTGCAAACGCAACTGGAATGACAAGGACCTGGTGGTCACTAACTGCCATCCGATGTTAAAACTAAAAATTTTAAATCACAAAAGTTTAAAAGTTTAAAACGAAGATGATGGCTCGACTGCATAGGAAGGGTAGATGGTATTTGGTTGGGGTCACGAATGCCTTACCACCAAGGTTAGACCTACCATGGACACAGTGGTCCCCAATGGCATCGACAAACATGAGGGACAAATGAGGGGAAAAGCCGGGTACCATTGTCGAAGTTTCTTAAATGATAAGAAAGTTTAGTTTCTTTAAACACAGCTTGGTGACAGATCTAGGCACAAAGTTTTTAGAACTCTTTGAAAAGGTTGGTGCGGAACGTGACATTTCGGTTTTTGAGTGAAGTATAGCTAATAGTTTTAACCAAGCTATATTAACATTTTCCTCGTTCGTGGATAGTTCATGTGCCCAATCAATATTGTTTAAACTGTCACACAAAAGTGCGAAATCAATCTTTCCAAAAGCTTTACGATTTATCTTTGCAGCTGGATTACAGCACTGGACCCTGAATGCCACCATGCAGTGGTCACTAGTACCTAAGTGATCTAGAACTCGGACATCAAAAATAAGACGATTTGATGGAGAAAGAACACAGTCTAGTATATTTTCTCCTCGAGTTGGAGTAGTCACCACCTGGGTCATGCCCAATGGCTTTATACGGTCCAAAAATAGTTGGTGGTGTCTGTCTCCAGCAGTACAGCTTTCCCAATCAGCCGTGAAGCAGTTAAAATCACCAAAATGATGTTATCATACAAGGGCTTAATACTGTCCACCATAAAGGATGAGAGTATTTACAAGGTCGTCATTTCGACTGTCGGGAATGTAATCCAGAATAAAGTTGAGTTTGAGTTTAGTTTATTTTCCACAAAAGTCTCAATGGCAGATCTTGTCATCGAAAAAACGATATTATTCAATGGTGTTAGCCATGTCTGCGATCCAATAAAAAAAAAATTTAACGAACAAAAGAAGACGTGGTTAACGTGAATGGATGAAACGTTAGTTAAAGCAACATACCGCTTGCCTTAAAACCTTCCGCCTGCCTTATAACTACTCGCGCCGATCGCATCCACGCCTTTAACATAGTCAAGGTCAACTGAGACAGTAGCTTCGTTCCTCGCAGCGAAAAACGTAGCTACTATCTCAGTTGGCATTGCGCCTGATAGACATGCCAGTGTCAACGCATTAATTGAGTCGTCACAAACCGGAATGATTCTCGTATTTTAAAATCACAATTTATAATTTTCTAGACTAGTGTCTTATAATTTTGCTTCGGCGATCTATTGGAATAATTAATTTTAATTTGTATCGCATTAATCTTTTAGATTTTTGATCTCATGATAATTATTAGCAAATTAGTACATGCACACACAGATGAAACACCATGGTTATTGTAAGCGCGCAAAGCATCATATATGTTCGGGACGAACGTAAATAAAGTTCCCCTATATTCAACAGAAAATCTCCTAGACGCCACATTTTAAAACGGATTTTTACCAAGGGATTGACTAACGGTAAGGAAATAGACCTTTGGGGCCATACTTGATGTGGAGGATCGAGAAAAATGACGCTGGGAGGAATATCCCTTTAATTAATGCTGGCCACATGACTTCGTTAGTTTATTCAGAGTAAACAGTAAAAAAAAATAACATAATGCATAGGGTAAAGAAATTAAGAATGGGTTTAAAAACATGAGTGGACATAATTATGAAAAGCTGACCATCTTACATGTTGGAAATGAAGATGTATTTTTTACTTTCACCAAGCCAGGTATTTCAGGCAACAAAATCAGAAGATGGTTGCAGTTGCCCCTCGCCCCACCCCACCAAAACTAAAACGTCATTTTCAAGGCCATCAAATTTCGGAAAAAGATATCGACAACTGTTGCTTAAATAAGTTTCACATAGTGAATTAATTAAGTTACCTTAATCATAGTAGCAACAATAAAACAGTTTTGCTAATAAACGCTCTTCACTGTATCAAGTTTATCACGGTAAGTTAATGTCGTTTGTAATGAAAAAAAAAAGAATTACGTGCATGTCTTGCTTTACTGCATGCAGTGTTTCAACGCGTAGCTCAACTTAACTTAATACTGTCTTAAACTTGGTACACCTCAAAACAAAACTTGTTAAGGATTATCGCCAATCTTTATGCCAAGCTCTTTCGCCAAGCTAATCCAGCTGAATAATAGTTCGAAGGTTAAATGAAATATATGAAAATTGCTTACAGCACAATTTTTAATTATTACACTTAACGTTCGAAGTCTTAGTCGGTAGGATTAACTTGTCAAAAGAGCTTGCTGTTTGATATTACGACTTCACACGGCCAAAAAGTTTGGCGGGAATCCTTAACAAATTTTGTTTTGGTGTAGATATGAGATCTTTTTGGTCCAAATTGATGAAATTAATTTTTTTTACACAGTTTTGAGACGGAAACACCAATCTAGTTTTCTGGTTCATTTCTTTTTTTTTCTTCTTTTTTTTTTTTTTTTGTTGTTGGCTTTCATTGCATTTTGAGGACAGCAGTCACCTTTTTTCAAATGATCTATAGTTCTTATTGGTACTGCAGTATCTCCTTGCAAGCGCACGGATTTATTTAATGTTCAGTTTACTAGCGTTTGCTTTTTGTTAATGTTTTGTATCTTTTTCAATTACAGTTTGCTGGAAAATATGGTTTGCTGAAGCCCCCCGGAAAATATCCCCCCATCAATATCCCCTGTTTGATTTCCCCCCAGAAAATACCCCCTTCCCCCCAGAAATTATCCCCCAATAATAATTTCCACCAGGAAAAAATCCACCATCAATAAAAAAGAACGAAAAAAAAAACAAAAACAAATAAACCTTAAGGTTTGGTGATGGTACGATAATTATCCTTCCTAAGGCCCCTGCCAGTCATGACTGCCGGAAATTCACTGCCGTAAAATACTAACTTTTTTACTATCAATATCCACCGGATAAAAATCAGATCTTCCCCCCGCCCACAAAAAAAAGAAAAGCTAAAGTTGTAAAAGAAAAGTAGCCAATTAAAATAAATATTCCTTCCCCCTCCCATTCTCCATCACACATAATTGAAAATTAATTATTACGTTCCTTTTCATCCTAGAAAGAGATGTTATGGGTTACACCTGTGAGATAATCCATGGTTGTTCTGGTGCCGTATCCTTTCACTATTGTGAGTATTCTGGCTTTCGAATCGGCATACTGAGGCTGCAGTGCATTACCAGCCAGTATTTGAAAGCAATGTACTCGCTGGTAAGCCTCTTCTTTTTGAATACGCTCCACAAACTTCCAAAAATTTGGGTGGTAACAGCCTACTCCTGACTGAAAACTGCAATTATTTAATGATGGCATTGCAGTTTTCAATCAGGAGTAGGCTATTACCACCCAAATTTTTGGAAGTTTTTGGAGCGTATTAAAAAAGAGGAGGCTTATCAGCGAGTACACTGCTTTCAAATACTGGCTGGTAATGCACTGCAGCCTCAGTATGTCGATTCGAAAGCCAGAATACTCACAATAGAGTTATTTGTGTGAGGATACGCTGATTGTGTGCATGTTCCAGAACTGGATGCTGTAATTGGGCTGTCGACGACCGCAACGCATGTGGCGGCCAATGTAGGTATCCTCAAAATAATCTAGGATAAGGGCTGAACGTTCTGGCAATGCATCTTGCATAAATACAGATGCAAACCTATTTACGTTGCCTTTTGGACTTAAATGTCAGACTGCCTGAGTGGGGAGTCGAACCCACGACCTTAACACGGCCCACTCGTGGGTTCGATTCCTCGCTCAGGCAGTCTGACATTTAAGTCCAAAAGGAAACGTAAATAGGTTTGCATCCGTATTTATTTAACACTTATCGAGCCCAATAGGCTTTCTGTCCCATTTATAATGCATCTTACAACTGTTCAAAACTGTCACAACACTGTCACAAGGCAGAAAGGCAAGGGCAGGAACCGTACATAAATGGTATTGTTGCATAATAACAATGCTTAAAACAATGCAAAACAATCATTCTGGTCGTTTAACTCCTGAACCACTTGAGTAATAACAACGTCCGTATGGAAAGGGCATCTGCAGAGCAATATTTTTAAAACGAGCCAGCAACCAGCTTTATTCACCGCATGGAAAATTTTATTTTCGTGAAACAAAAATAGCGTTAGCCAGTAACTAGTAACTAGTAATTAGGCAAATTCCAACGTTATTCACGTTGTTTTTTCAGTAATAATATAACGAGAGCGTAGTTTTTTATCGATAATTTTTTCAACCAAGAGTTACATTCCGAAGCTGAAAAAAATACCGAGCGCTTGGGCGAGGTGTTTTTATCAGCTTAGGAATGTAACGAATGGTTGAGAAATGTATCGATCCTTAAACTACCCTCGAGTTATATTTGAAACGATAATATACCGTCTCCCGTAAACATTAACTTTAAAATAAAAATTTAAATTGCATAACATGACCCAGATGTTTTGCGTTGTTTTCTAGCTTGAATTCACAATTCCTGTTTGCACGAAATGATGAAAGCGTACAATTTGTTGCCAATTGCACTTACTTGGTCGTTTAGTATCTGTAGGAATGCTATTTTCTATTGTCGTCACCATGAATACTGTGGTTTGCTTCCCCATCAATCTATCAGAAACTTAACCGAAACCGTAAGTAACTTGCCGTGAAAGCAGACAACTGCCAGAGTGCTTCAAGGAAAGTAAATACGTGTTTTATTTTTAATCAAAGTGTTGTTCATAGTTCATAGATTCAAAATAAATTATTCCGTAATATTAAGTTTTACGACAATTGTTTTAAATTTATTTTCCACTATCTATATATATAATCCGCAAGGCAGCCAGCAGCAGCAGCAAGCAGGACATACGAAGCAGTCATCTGCATCTGCAGCGCAGCCAGCAGGACATACGATGCCATCTACCGACGGAACGGCACGGAACGCCCGGAACGCAATAGCCAGCAGCACGAAAATACGATGCCATCTACCGACCGAACGGCAAATTAAATGAGGGGGGGGGGGGCGAGACCGGGGGGGGGGAGAGCGAGCGAGAACGACGCGGAATGAGCGAGTGAAGCGAGCGACTCCGCTAGTTTCCGATATTCAAGTACCGTATGTACTTGTACGCCAAGCTTCTCATAGCAGCAGTAAGCCCAAGGCTACGGTAGGCCTAACCAGAACGGCTTAACACACTTTGGCAAAAAGCTGATTTTTGGTACTATGGTAACCAAAAATTAAACGTACATCGCCGAGAAGTTAAATAATGTGTCACTTGCCTATCAGGTACGTCGTATACATTTAGAAATTGGTTTCGACCTATCAAATGCAGATGTTTCATACTTTCTTTATGAAGCGTAAGCCAGAATACAAAACGAGTCAAACGGTAATTCAAGATGGAGGGATGATGCTGACAATTTAATCTGATAAAATACCGTGTGGTCGTTTAATCGAAGTTAAGGAGGTGTGATTGGCTGGTGGCTGCCATTTACTGACTTCCCATTGGTTAATTGTTGTTATAATATTATGAAGGTACATTCTCAACAAGAAAAACACAGATTTTTATGTGGTCAGGCGACCAAAATCTCCCGATCAAGCAAGTTTCAGCCTTTTCTGTCGCATTGTTATTTATTCTCAGATGACTGAAAACAGCCAAACTACCGTAGCTGTAAAGACACAACGTGTCTAGTGGTCGCCATGCTTATATATAAAGTCTATCTGGATGTTATCGTTTATCTTGGCGGGCGACACAGTAGCGTGTGTCTTGATACAATGGAAAGCATTTATTGGTAAAACTGTCCATTATTGCTATTATTTTTTTAAAGGCAGCTTACATAATTCACTGTATGAGATTTATTGGCGGAGCAAGCGAGCGAACATAGCCTATAACAGACACCAAATTGCAAAATATTGGTTGGTCCATTGGTTGGTTGCACATTTTTAGTCTGGGTTGGAATTGAAGATCGGATTAGAATGAAATTTAGCACAACGCTTGATAACACAAAAAATATTGCTGAGCCAAAATTTGCCGTAAATTGAACAATTATTACGTGAGAAATAACAAATTTTCCAATTTATTTCTAACACTCACCATTGTATTGTGTGCGCAGCGTATCTTGAGTCCTGCAGCTATTTTATGAGCGGCTATATCTTCCTAGAGGGAGCGGCTTTAATCGATGGCCACCATTGTTTTTCTAACCATCTAGGATGTCAACAAGGTGCTCTGCTGTCGAAAACATACATTCGAATATCTGTACTCATTCTGGGGCGAACTCAAGATAGGCCACGGACACTATAAATTGGAATCCTGAATAATCCGACGACGCATACATCATGCTGGTGGTAGTCAAGTGAACTTAAAAAAACATGGCAAATTAAATTTTGGTTGCTTCTTTCTAGCTGATACCCATTTTCGCCGTAACTAAAAATAATAACATTTGATCGCTGTATTTAACCACTACATGAAGAAACGCAAACATATAAAACAAAAGGATTCCTTTATCAACACCCATTAGCTTCATTTAAAACAAAGAATTCATTTCAGTATGGCGACGAAAGTAGCGTTTACACTAGCAATGGGAATCCCGAATATGAAACCTGAAATCGTTGTACCAAGGCGAAGCAGTGTACATAAGACGAAAGTTTAGACCATTGACGTATTTTTACCACATCACGAAATAATAATATGCCTGCCTCTCATAGTTTATAGATTCCTCGTTGCCACGGTAACATGAAGTTTCGAAACCAAAACCGTGTTGCATGAAGTAATAGACTTAACTCTCAAATGCACCTGTTGTAAGCTGCTACATTAAATCAAAGGTAAATATTAGGCGTAAACGCTAAAAATTAGGCCTAAAACCTAAAACTAGGCCTAAAAGCTAAAACATTTGTAACCTACAATTGTGATGGTTATTTCTTTTAGATTATATAATAGAGATCGCTGTTGGGGCGTGATAGAGGTGTGTGGCGCAACATTTTCGTTGGTGGCGGTGTCAATTTTGTATCAGGAGCAGTATTGTAAACGTTTTGAAACTCCTGATGATTGTTAAAAACTATCGTAATGATGATTGTATGGCTTGCTGTTAAATGACTTACCTACTATATTAATACCGTAAGCTCTCAAGGATCATCAGCAGCAGCAGCCAACAAGTAAAGTTTATCGTTACAATTAAAAGTAATGTGTTTTTCATTCTTCACGCACGT
>JAHWFP010102720.1:0-16016 GCA_023313725.1 Lithobius niger | reverse complement strand
TTTTTTTTTTTTTTTACAAATTTCACGAATTAAAATTATAAAATAGACTACTTGAATGAAATAAACCTAAAATTAAAACCAATGAAAATTCATGTTCAAATCGAATTCTGTTATTTTTCGACTAAGCGGCCGTCACTATCCAAACAAAAAGGAATAATTTAGCAGAATGATTTCAATCTATGAAGCTATTAGTGACTAAGTTAAAGTTGCAAATTAAAATAAATCGAGAATCTTACTAAAAAAAAAACACTGTTTGAAAATAATTCTAAAAAAGTGTTACCTTCTTAACAGCTAAACAGGATCAGTTGTTTTATCCCTCTGAGCAACAAGTTTAACTGATTATCCAATGTGTTAAATTTGACTGAAGACTGAATAGCATTAGAAATTAAAGTTAATACTTGATACAAAATACATAATTTTCATTTGATTGTTGCACCGTTTCAGATATATACTGAAAACTTTTAAATAAAATTTTGAAATAAATGTCAACACGTTCTTTAAATCACGGGGGCAGATTACATTAAAATTATTTACTGGGTAAAGAATTCTTAACAGCTTAAAAATAATCGCGTTGTGCAATTTAAGAAGGAGCTATGTGCAATTAAATTTTCATTATGTCGACAGCGAAAATGACGACGGCCCCCTAGTAATTAAATATGATTTATTTTGATTATTTAGGACGGTAAAAAACTACAAAAGATGCCTGGGCACAAGACATTACTGAAAATATGGTTGAATAGATATGGGCATAGCTACGGACGTAGGCATGGCATAATCTTCCAAAGTACTTCAGTAACTTTTAAATTTCTGGTATGAAATTTGCACAACAAAGCTAAAGTGAAACACATTAGAAAGGTAGAAAAGCCTACTACTTCTCTCGCAGATGAGGAGAAAATTATTGCAAACAAGAGGATTTTATGTTCGGAATGTGACTTCGTATTAGTTAAAGACGACGTGAAATACATTACAGCTGCTTACTTAACTAAAGCTGACAAGACTGCTTTAAGGACAACTTTCCGTACAATGAATGGTTAAGATACAAAAATAGACAAAAATGTATTACGACCGTATGGAACATGCAAAAACTATTCCAGAAAAAAGACCCCTTGCCTGTTGACATTGTTAATTAATACTTTACCAACCTTGAAAGACCACTGCAGACATTCAGAAAAAAATATATAATAAATTACGATGAGATGCTTACGAATGATGATCGAATACTAAATTATACGAAAACCACTTTATCCATATTTGTGTAAGATACAGCTACAATAAGTGAACGTTTTCTTCCTTAAGTTTCTTACAAATGAGTTGGTTTGTATGGTACGTGGTGATAGGTATCCAAGGGGAACTCGTACAAGTGTAGCAAGTCTTAATGGTTTGTTGGGCACTTATTTGAAAAATTACCTAAAATACAACCAAGAAAAAATACCCAATATTAGCATTAAAGTCTTAGTTAAAGTCTTAGTCTTAAAGTATTAAACTTAATGCTGTAAAGGAACAAATACAGGAAAAAGGCATGTAAAATATCAGTGTTGCACCAATACGTGTAAATTAAGCTCCATCTTCGTAAGCGTTAAAATAACTTAATGCTCTAAAGGAACAGATACAAGAAAAATTCATGTAAGACAATGGCGTCGCACTTATACGTATACAAGAAGAACCAGCTTTTTTTGGAGATGCTGGAGAGTCATTTACACGTATTAGTGCAATGCTGATGGTATACATGTTTTTTTCTTGAACGGATATTAATTTATTATTATTTTTATAACCGTCCAGTCGTTGAATACAACGCTGTCATTTGGTCACCGTACTTGATAACTGACATTAAAAAAATTGAGCGTGTACAACAACGATTTACAAAGTACTTGTCGGGGATGTGGGATTTATCGTATGCTGAATGCTTGGCTGCCATATCACTGGAGAGTATATTTTTTAGCCGTCGTCAGATCGACCTGCACATTTGTTATTCACTCGTATGAAGTAATCCGAACTAGGGTGATGAGCCACTTTTAATTACCCGAAAAGTAGACTCACGTACTCATGGTCACAGGTGGCGCTTCGATTGGCGCCAGACTACTATTAATAGGGGAGTTTTAAAAGTCAGCGGCTTGCGAGTCACTTGGCAGCGGGGAACGCTTTCCCATTGAAATAACAAACGGGCAAGCGTTTCCACTTGCAAGCTACGATCAAGCCGCTGACTTTTGAAACTCCCCTAATTGTAGGCACAATTTCTTCCTGCTGCACACAGGACGACTTTGGAACTCTCGTCCATCAGAGGTCATTGAGGCTGATAACATCACGATTTTTAAAACCAGACTTTTTGCCCATAGTATTGACGAAATGTATAATTACTATTAATTCTCTCTTTGGATGGTAATTGTATTTAACTAGACATTTTTACCGTGGACGTGACATAAGTGGCAGTTTAGTTTGTCGTGACATTTCACTTTCGTTAATGGATGAATTTTATTATTATTATTTCATGTATCTGTTCCTTTAGAGCATTAAGTTTTTTTAAGGCTTACAAAGCTGGAGCTTCTTTTCTGCATGTAAGTGCGACACTGATGATTTACACGTCTTTTTTCTTGTATCTGGTCTTTTTGAGAATTAAGTTTTTGTAAGGGTTACATCCGTTTTTTAATGCTAATTCAACTTATTATTTACCCTTGAATTTTGTAAGCAAAATGCTACACATATTCCCCTTTGTCAGAAGAACAATAAAATCCATCGAAACTGGTCAATGGGCATGTGACCAGGCAAGCTTCTTACTTCGAAACAATATTCAGCTCTTCAAAAAGTTTTTCTATCCTTTTATGTGAATAAATTAATGAGTGATGAGTTTTGTCTTGCATCAGCTGATGTCGCCACGTGAATCGTTGGGCTGACACAAATGCACGCTAGGAAACACAGTTTTCAACCTGCTCAGTGACAGATGTTCTCAAACAAACACAGCTTAGCAAGGTGGCCTGTGAATTACTTCCCACTATCCTGAACCCACCTCAAGCCATATTACATTAGGAATGCATATTTGGTTCTATCTTTCAATAACAGCACAGTTATTGGGTTTGAAGAACAGGATATTCGCTATTTAATATTTCAGTTTCCTGTTTACGTTCTGTCGTTATACGAAGCTTCATCGTAGTTTCCATCTAAGGGAAGGTTAGTGTAACTTTTTCCGACAGTGAGTAACACTACAGAAATCCCAGAGAGGCTTATCTGCAAAGTCAAAAATTTTAGCATACCTGAAAACTAAATGATTGTGCGTAAAAAGGCAATTTTAAAAACCTCGACACATCAAATGGATAAAACACTGGTGCCTAATTTCGGAAAGTGTCAATGGTTGGCTCCATTTTCAAAGGTTAAAAAAACACAAACTCACAAACCCAACATCCATCTACCAGGTCATGTTGAAGGAAATGTACTGTGAATTCAGGGAGTCAAGGACGGTAAAAAATTCTGAGGGGGAGGAAAGTAGTAAGTGCAGCAGAGGGTGGAAAATTAAAGAGGATAGTGCAAAGGAGGGGGAGGAGGGTAAGCAAAAACAATAAAAATATATAAATATAAATTTAAAAAAGAACACCAGCAAAAAACATATTAGAAAAAATAAAAGGAAATAAAAGATTAAAAAAAGGAAACAAACCAGGAAAAAAGGGAAGTTAAGGTATTTCTTCTTAAATTTCTTTATTTTATGCAGGGGTATGGGAGGAAAGGATAGAAAGGTTGCAGCGGTTAAGTAGAAAGTATTGGGGATAGCCTTGACGTTAAGTGTATTGAATTAAGTGCGATGGACTAGTTTTTTCAAGTTAAGTATTGAGGAACTTTTTCTGCTTGAAGAGAAAATCTGGTATTTCAACAGAGTCGGCCTGGGTAGGAAAAGGCGCCTGGGCCATTTAGAGAAATTATGGGGAGGGTCGCCATGCTTTTTACCAAGACTTCAAGTCTGACAGGTCTGGAGAGCGTTCTAAGCTTCCGAAACATTGTACAGGGAAGTCCCCACGAGTCTTTGTTTATTTTGACATTCTACTGGCGTTGAAGTGCGTCAACACATGTATTATATGTAAAGGAATGACTTTTTTATGAACTTCTTTTTGGATGTCATGGGTCTTTTTTTTTGTGTGTGTGGGGGATGAGGGGTGGGAGTTTGACAAGTAAGGAAAAGGAGAAAGGGGTAGAAGGAAATATGTTCATTGTTCCTGCAGGGAAAGCTCAACAGTGGAATAAAGTTCAATTTTTCTTTCGGGGAGGGGTAAAACGGATAGTGCACCATGGGGCGCCAAAAGGGTACTAATCGAAGGGCGCCTGTGCCATTGCCACAATGGCAGTATGGCCAGTCCGAGCCTGTACTTCAAGAAGAAAATAAAGAAAGATGTCGTTGTGTCTCTCCAAATATTTCACAAGCCCTTCTTCTCGATGATGTCACACAGGAGTGCAACAGCAACCCCGATTCACTTAAGTACCACCTGACTACTGAACTTGTTATCCGTATTGTTATGTTTATTTTTAATAACACTTTTGTTCGCTTCAAAAATTCATACTTTTTCCAAATATCAGGGTGCCTAGTGGAAGGCACACTGAGCTCCTCTCTGTGTTACATCAGCTTGAAGCGGATTGACTCTCATCTTAACACACAATTACAAATCTTTAATTACAGTCGGTATGTCGATGACATTTACAATCATATTTTCCCTGCGGATTTTGCAGCCCTCACTCAAGCATGCAATAACTTCCACTCCTTACTTCAGTTTACCTTTGGAAGACCTTCATAAAAAAAAGAAAACCTTAACTTAACTTTCACATACAGCACTGTCACCTACGGGCACTTTGTTAAGCCCACTCAAATTTCTCGAGTTATACCATTTAACACTCATTCTCCCCCCACCCTTCTGATTAAACTTTCTTCCTTGAAAGGTGTAGTTCGTTCAAAATTACAGCTTTCATCGTACATTCGTACGGATTGTTTCGCTAAGCAACAATACCAAGAAATTTGCTGTTTCATTGTAGGATCAGAAGATAACTTCTAACATTGGTGATCAGTAAGCAAATAGTGCGCCTGTGTGAGTAATTAATTAATGCATTCAGTTTTAGGTAAGCTATAAGGTTGTAGCGAGTTTAAGGAAGAAAAAATTAGAATATAAGAACTTTTAAAGTCAAAACTAGCAATTATAAGGATTATTTTGTTAGAAAGAAACTAATAATGAGGTTTTTTTTAAAACTATATTAATATTATTTTTAATAACCCAAAAGTAAATAATAAAATAACTTTTTTGGCCTACTACGACAGTTTATCTATCAGTTTGCAATTATATGAAAAAAAATTAGATAAACCAGATTTTCACAAAAATGTGCAGACCTTCGCTGATAACGATAAAACGACATTTGCAGATAATGATAAAAAGGAACCAACTGCACCCTATTTAAATTTTTCTATCAGATACTAGTGTATCTGACAAGAATACCCAAGAAGGAAAATGGGTAGGGGAATTAAGGCTTAATTGTGCATCGACAGCAAGGTCAATAGCGCCAACCTTAGTCACACTGCAGTGGCCAGGAATGCCACTGTCCCACACATTACAGAGATTTTAACCAAACCACTGATTTGGATTCTGGCCTAGTGGACTTCTCTTCTTTTGGACTTGTTATATTTTGACATGCTCTCATCCCATGTGGGACATGGCACTGAGGAGAGCTCCATGGGAAACCCATGGAGCAGGGAAACAGCAAAGCAACAGCCAAACGTCCAACAGCCAAAGCACAATAACAAAGCCCGTCAACAGAGGCTGCATATGACCATTCTCTTGTTGAAATTGCCAGTTCTCCAAAAGCTTTTGATCTTATGGGAAGTCATGGTCTTTTATTAAGACTTCACAGAGCCTATAAAACTACGTCCAATAGTTCTTCAAACAGGTCTCCAATTAAGTCCACCTGAAACCTTCAGGAATCACACTTATCAAAAACGAAGCTCTAGCCTGAGCACGCATTGGCAGAGGATAATCAGTCAAGACATTTCGTGTTAGTTTTCTTTTTGATTCGTTCTAAATAGTCCCCAAAATTCTCATGATTGGTAATGAACTGAACTGTCTTTGCGGTGACAGACATCTTTTTGAAAGAAAAAAACACGTAGGAACTTGTACACAGACAGACTTTTGTCGTATTGGTCCCAACGTTTTTGCCAAGCTTTTAAAGTATCCTGACGCAAGCGGAATCTTTGGTAGAAGTGGACGTAGGGAGCAGAACATAGACTCGTCTAGTTGTTGGATCTTTACCAATCCGATCATCCACTTCTTTCCTTTTCCTCTGATGTCACTGTGAGCTTTTAACCATCCTAAAAGGAGCACAAGTTTCCTTTTCATTCCTTCTAGCAGCTTTCTAGTGCATTCCACTTGTTCAGTGTGTTTTCCAAAGGTAGAGAGTGACTGAAGAGGAGACATCGAGCTCATCAACTTGTAATTCTTCCAGTTAGTTTTCAAGTGCCATCGCCAGAGCTTCTACTTCCGCTTCAAAAATCGCGTTTACGGTAGTTATACAAACCTCTCTGGAGAATTTTTCAGTTTTTTTTTAAAGGAAAAAGGCACTCCCTGTTCCTATATCGGTTTTAGAACCATCTGTGTAGATACAAGTACTGACACAGGACTTCTCACAGTAGTTGATGAGACCATGTTTCTTCCTCCAAGAAGGATGTTGAAAGAGGTTGGGGTGCTACTTGCTGCTTTATGCCATCAGAAAAAAATGTCCCAATATAGCTTCGACCTCTCAACTGCCAAAGCCCAGCAGGGGGGGGGGGGGGCCGCTGCTAGAACAAACATTGCTTCAGTCGAAACTGTTCTACATGCTTTTGTCATAACAAGAAGAAGCAGTCTACATGTACATACAGAACCTCGCTTGGTTTTATTTTTCGAGCTTTGTGTCCCCATACTTCTGCATTATAAATTCGCAATGAACCAAACAACGGTGAAAGGGCAAGCAAACCACGAGTGCAGGTATGCCCCACTGTTTTTTTCTGCCACAATACGTATTTGATTGATCAGCGATGTCATTTTGATCTTTTACATTTCAAGCAGTATAAATGTGAGAAGACCATTGCACTCCACACCGTCCACCCCCAACAGATGACCAAATTGTGCCATTGAAGATGGAGAAACGCCATGTCATCCGGGTTCTCACTATCGACGAGCCAACACAAACCGAGCAAATAGAAGAAATTCCAATAAGCATACATGTCCTTTCTCTTCCCGAAAATGCTTGGGGTGGATGTGTCAGGATGGAAACAGGGACATCTTGCACATGGTATGTGGTCATGCTAACCATTAGGCTACCTTGCCCCTAAGGACTAGGGTGGAGTGGAGAAACGTTTTGGGGGGAATTGCTCTTGGGCATCACTATCACACACAAAAATATCTAGGACCTTTAAGTTTAATATTGTATGGCAATGGGCGGAACAGCGAATAAAGCAAAAATGATAATTTGACTGTTTTAAAATCAAATTTTGAAGAATGTCTCATTTGATTATATCAAAAACTACGTTAGCTTGCCGCCATTACAAAGAATTTTGTTTTTCTTAAAAAGTATGGGAACGACATGAAAATTTCAGCGAGTAAGGACGTTTTGTTTCGTTCATGTGTGTTCAGACGGAAGGAGTATAGAAATGTGCGAATGATGTTTGTAGTAAGTGGAAGAGAGCCAGTTTCCACAATCTGCCTTCACCCACCATACGGCAAATCAGGCGTAGAATCTGGACTGCTTGCACGAATTGTTTCTCGATTGTTTTGATATTAGGCCTTTGTACGAAAAACTAATGATTTCGACGTTTGCAGAATAACTAAAACACATAACATGTCAGCAGTCATATAATTATGCACATTTCATTCATGCTTTTGGCCATAACAGCGGAGTTATCAACAGATAGACAGGAAGCTAGACTAGACTGGCATAGTCAAAGGTCACGAGACAAATTTTACACATGGGTCCATAGCCCCATGTTGTGAACTACATCAATTAGGCCTGGCGAAACATACAAAAAAAGTGGGTCGTGATGGATCGGACCATGGATGGCCCCATCCATTACTCCTCGCAAATTTGTATTATCGCCCATAACTAATGAAAGGAGGGGAGAGAAATGGTTCCTTCTGACTTGAAGTCTGTTTTCGAGAAAGATTTGCATTGAAATCGAGAAACTGTATCAAATGATGCCTTTTACGCCTACTCAATACTAACATTTTATAAACCTCGACAGTTTAACCCAAGTGGCTCAGGAATATCTTAACAAGTTAAAGAGCTGATCAACTTTTTATTATTATTTGTAATTTTAAATCTGTGCTGGAAACTAATGTTGAACCAATAATTATTAGGTGAGCCTTCCTGTTATGGATTAAAAAAAAGAATGTGAGAGTCAGAGTCCAGTTAAGGCCAGGAGAAATATCCCTCCCTTGCCAGTCCGCCATTGTAAAAACAGGACATCATTGGCCTTCCTCACTCGTTCAATGACAAAAAACACGACAAATAATCATAATAAAATACCACAAATAACGCATAATAAAATACTGCAATATACCGTACCCGAGAAATAACGAGACTGGCTTAATAATTGACAGTAAAGGCTATCCTCACTTCGGTTTGTACTTCAGGATAAGCGTGCAGGGGGAATTGAGGAATGTCGACAACTAAGGTTAAGAGTGGAGCCACCTCGCTATCTAAGTATAGTCTAGCCGACCACAATATTGAAGAGCTGATGTGCCGTACTGTGTAGTTACATTCTGTTGTTCATGGCCATTTTTCTTATTAGCACTGGAAAGAAAGCAATCAATAGTCCATGTATTAAGGACTACGGTTTTGCATTGACAGACCTCGTTAGTTAGACGTTAGCACATTTGAATTTCGAGTTACTATAACTGTCACATCGCCAGTGTTGTGACCTTCTAGTTACCTTCGTAATTGAATAGATATGTCTAGTTTTTGAGGAGATGTGGCTGACTAGGTTTGCTGGAGGCCCGTGTTTTGGTACAACACAAATTCGACCTGAGACTCGTCAAATTAAAAATAATAGCCCAATTGACGCTGGGAGTCGCAGTTTACCAACTTGTGAAATGCATGTAAAAAGAATTTCTTTGGTAATAACACTTATTGACCACATATGGTACGAGATAAATTTGTTCACCCTGGTCCTTTCATCATCATCATTTTTTTTAATGCAACGGAATAATGCTGTTGCAAATGGCACTCGAACTTAGTATTTATCATTATTCTCAAGCACTCGTTGCATTTCCAAGCTGAAGAAAATACTTCACGTGAGTGGTCGGTATGTTTCCAGTTCGTAATGCAACTAGTTATTACCAAGAAATTATCGATAATAAACTAGGTGGTTGTGGTATTACTGATGGTGAATTCTAATGGTGCCGACATCCAACCTCATAACTTGGATGAGGCGAAATTACTGATAAATAGCACGTGTGCTTTCATTTATTCCCCCCCCCACACACACACACACACGATGGTACCCTGTTAGCTCTGGTCCTGATTTAAAGTGTTGTGTATACACGACATATTTGCGGTGAACAAATTCTAATGTGGTATCTCGCCAAACCTCTTTGCCAGAGGGGAAAACTAAAAATATCCAAAAAACAGTGGCCCTTATAGTTCTGGTCATTGGGACCCATTTATAAGATGGGGGCTCACTTTCAGTCTTTTGTACAGCCGTACCGACTGAGAAGACTATTGTAACTGACTTTGTCCGTCTGTCCGTCTGTCGCTTTTTTCAACTTTGGAACAGTAACAGATAGAGACGACCACTGTTTACAACGTTAGATTCAGTGTCAAAAGTTAGTTAAAAAACACGGCAAACTAAAACATCGTTTCTTCCTTATAGCTGATAGACTTCTTCGACGTAACTAAATGAAATAATAACATTTGATCGTCGTATTGAAATAAGAATAACCTGCAGTAGAAGGGATTTTAACTACTCTCGTCGCATTGTTGCATGAATGAATAGGCTTACCGTCAAACCAAATTTTCCATTAGGCCTATCTGCTACTTAACGAAGTTTAAACTGCAGTCAAAAAATTAGGCTTAAATCACGTTACCATGGCAACATCAAGTTGCTCGAATCGTTGCTGGCTTCTTCAACAACACTATTTATGACTCTGTCTGTACATTGCGTCTCTCCCGTCCCTTCCTTTCTACTGATCTGTATATGTTGCGCATGACGTTGTAACACTAACTATGTGCCCGGAGGTGCACTGTGTTGCAAAAACGAACAGGTAAATGCACAAATTAAAACTGCAGGTAAAAATTAGGCCTAAAAGCTGACAATTACGCCTAAAATGTAAAATAGGCCTAAAAGCTAATACATTTTTAACCGGCAATTGTAATGGTTGCTGCTTTTAGAATATATAATAGAGATCGCAATTGCAGTGCGTGTAGATGGGGATGTGGGCGCCTACACATTGGAAGTGGCAGAACTGTACAGAAGTCCGATTACGACTTGGTAGTCGCTGCAGCCTCTTGTTGAGTTTTGTTGTGGTCGAAGTTAGCAATAAAAAGTCCCTTAAGCTTAAAAAATCGAATGTCATTACGTTGCTTTTTGGCAAGTGTCCTTTCTTGTTTTCAGATTTTCAAATAGGGTCATTTTTACGTAGACACAAAGATAGCAGCCCATCCTACTTCATTTGTTTTATTTGTTAATTTTTTCGTATTAACCACTCGTAATTAAGGCAGAAATGTTTCGTGTTTACAAACTCATTTGTGGTATAAACATTATTATATGGGGTGAGTGTCATATTTGCGTTGTGAACCATCGTTATTCCGGTTTCGACCTAGATTCTGTCGAGAACACCTGAAAACGAGAAAAATAAGGTCAAGAGTTAACAGCTATCATGATACCGTCCCTACGTGATTATAAATATTTTAGCATTCGCCACGTGGCGGTGGTCGATTAATTTAATCAAGTTCAGATTTTCCGGGCACCTCCTCCTATTCAACTCAACACTCAGCCGTCGGCGGTAGTATAATTAGTGTGCATGCGTCTCGAAGATATTGTGTGAGGTGACATCGTATCCGTGAAATGTCAAGTGGTTGTTAAGGTCAGTGTAGAAATTCAAAAGGGGTGGTCGATTGTTACCACGCTACTGAAAGCAACCACCGTGTTTGCTGTACATTACATGCCAAGATAGATAGGCTTACATATGAACAGTGCAGTTCCATTCAACGAAAATAAAACTAAACGTTGTTACTTCCCTAGCAGTGCTTTGTAAATATGTTTACGCGTATAGTTTTCATTTCTGACTCAAAGCCACTAGTCTGATATTGCTATCGTCGAGTAAGTATTCTTTAACTAAAGTTCTTTCACTAAGCACCCACAATACTAACATAAACACGAAAAATGTCACTCAGTTTGCATAGCTTTCTCAATATCGTTGCATTAATGACAACAGTTCCGCGTGGAAGCTACTGAGAAGGCTTTTCCATTAAAGTAAAAAAAATGCACTTTAGCATTTTGCTCTAAGGCGACTGCAGATGGCTGTACACTCAGCGTGTCTCTCAACAGCAGTTCATTCCGTTCGTTAATATGTTCATTTCAGTGTTACTCATAAGAATTTCAGATTCAGTTTAATTTTATTGTTTGTTGAGGCATGCTTCTAAATTCTACAGGTCTATGACAGATAGGCGCTAAGTTATTGAACAATAATTAACTATTATTCTTCGGTTTCAATTAAAATAACGAAGATTTCAAAAAACATACAGTCTCTATTTAGCCTATTCGAGCATCCTGCGCTAAATAGCTTTTGCAGCATTTTCATAGGTTAAGGCGAGTATAGCAAAACCGTTTCTCACGAGTGGAAAAAGTAGGAAAATGAATTCCATTACAACATTTACACGCGTGTGAAGTAATGTTGCAAAACTGAGCCATACAGGAAAGCCAACCGGGAGAAATGTACCTTTAAGAGATCAATTAAGATATAAAAAAAACATACGATTTTCAGAATAGCCAGGAATTGTGATACGTAACTATTTAACGCTGTTTTCCTGTTAAACAGTAAACCCGTTTTTCTTTTAATATTTAGCTAACCGGAGGATATGCCCACAACAACAAAACTATAGTGCAGCAAAAGGATTAACGAAACGTACTGGGTACTGAAGTAGTTTTTTCAAGCCAAGCTTTGAGAGGTCTTCTTTCAGGAAATTCCTCCGGATTGTAGTGTCCTTGTTATATGCTTGGTTGATTCATAGTGCGCCTTTTAGTATCACGCTGAGGTTATGTCTTAAGATACCACAAAGGCCTCCCTCCGAGTTTAACATTGTACGTCATTGGGTGGAACGGCGAAAAAGACAAAAATAATGGTTTTGAGTGGTTTAAAATTAATTTGAACATTATCTCGTTTGATAATATCAAAAACCATAAAAGGTAACCCCAATTTCAAGTTTTTTTTCCAGAATAGTGGCAATTAGGTTGTTATATATGTATATACAGGGTGTTCCAAAAGTCCCAGATAGGTTGAATAACTTTTCAACGGATGAGAATTGAAACTTGCAGATTTGGGGACATCGGTTGGGTTGAGGGTTCTATCTTTTGGTATAAGAGACATCGCAGTACCCCCCCCCCTCCCTCATGGGGGTCCCAGGGGGCGCAACTCAGTAATTTCAAATGGGAAGGGGGGTCGAGTAGCACGTCATATTAGAGCCCTTAACGGGCTGAGAAAAATAGCGCAAAGAAAACGTCGCTATGTTGCTCAAATCAAAAATGGCGCCCCATCAAAATTCAAAATAGCACTTTGCATTGGAAGCATTTACGCCACTAGAAAACGATTCAGAGATATCCACAACGTGACGGAATGTTCCAGATGGATAAACTGAAAGACACACGTAAAAGAAATGTGGCAACATTAAGGTCCCGCATTTATTATTATTTTTTTTTTTTGGGGGGGGGGGATGGAAAGATGGAAAGGGGCAGACCAAATAAAATTTTGGTTTGGGGCTAAACTCAAAAGTTTCAAATGGGAGGGGGGAACCGAGCTGCACCTCTTAGTAAAGATCTTCATAAGCAAATAAAAACAGCGAAAAGAAATCGCCGCTACGTTGCTCCTTCCAAAATGGTGACAATGCAAAGTTTGAAACGGGTGGATAAAATGATAAGTGAATTTGTGGCCACATTGATAAAATGTATCTCAAGAGAAAAATGTGTGCTTCAGGGAAGCAACAAGATGAAACTTGAAGGTAGTTTTCAAAAGTAGGCCATTGATTTACTGAAGTGACAGATCAATGCCACAATAAAGCTTGATATTTTCTTGGACCCTTATACATCCATTTGCTCGTACTTTTTATCGTACCCCATTTCCCAAAGTAAGGGGCTTCAACCTTGTTTTATTGTACATGTACCTTTCGGTTTATTCCCCTGGAACAGACGTGGAGGAATTTGTGTACATTTGTGCCATTCATACTTTAAAGGGGCGCCATTTTTTATTGGAACAAGGTAGCCACGTTCTCTTGGCACCATTTTTCGCAGATTGTTAAGAGCTTTAGTATGACGTGCCACTCGACCCCCCCCCCTTTCCTATTTGAAATTCTTTAGTGTAGCCACAGTCAAGATTTTATTTGCCCTGCCCCCCTCTGTGCCCTCCCCCACCCTAAATGCGGGACCACAACATTGCTACTTTTCTTTTACATGTGTCTTTCAGTTTATCTATCTGGAATATTCTGTCACGTTGTGAACATCTCTGAATCGTTTTTTAGTGGCGTAAATGCTTCCAATGTAAAGTGCTATTTCGAACATTGATGGGGCGCCATTTTTTATTGGAGCAACGTAGCGACGTTTTCTTTGCGCCATTTTTCTGAGCTCGTTAAGGGCTTTAATATGACCTGATACTCGATCCCCCTTCTCATTTGAAATTACTGAGTTGCGCCCCCTGGGGCCCCCATGAGGGGGGGGTACTGCGATGTCTCTTATGCCAAAAGATAGAACCCTCAACCCAACCGATGTCCAAGTTGTCGACGCGCCATTAAGCCTCAATCCCCCCCCCCCAACCGATGTCCCCAAAGCTGCAAGTTTCAATTCTCATCCGTTGAAAAGTTATTCAACCTATCTGGGACTTTTGGTACACCCTGTATATGAGCCAAAAATAAGCAGAAATGGCTATTTTGGCCTAGCTTTGATTTTAAATTATAACCACAGTTTTGAACAAAAATGAAATTCATTTTAATTACGGCATTGTTTACATAGTTTCTGAGAATATCAAATGAGATAATGTAAAAAAAAAATTGTAAACCAATCAAATGGACGTGCAGTGTTTTACTTGAAGGCGTTTGTGACAACCCAAGCCATGACCTCAGAGTGTTGAATTTTTTTTCTGTGTGGTAGTGATGCTAAAAGACAACTTTTCTGCACTATGACGTTTTGAATTTCGAAAATTTTACTTTATCATTCACCCCAATGTTAGTGTAAAATATTAGGGGGTGGGGGGGGAGGTAGAGCATGAAAAATGTTGGTCACATTTTCATTTCTTCAGCCATACCGGTTCCTACAGTACAACATTAACAGTATTTATACTGGTTCCCAAAGTTTCATGTTTTCAAGTGGCTGGTATTAAAGCATTAAGCTGAATCATAACACATCGCTTTGTACTTGATTGGATGCGTGGTAATGGCTTTCTATGTTCGTTTCCTTTTGGTTGTGTCAGTATGGTTTGTGCCTATATATTCTGATATTAAGGTGAAAAAGGTGTAGGGAATAGGCTCATGTGTACTTTTAGCGTCCATTTCAATTCCCTTACTTAATCAATGTGAAGTCAATGTTAAGGCAAGCTGAGAAAAAGTGTATGTCTGTGCACCGAAGTGCTTTTCCTACACTTATTGTTAGTTTAAACTTATGGCTATAGTGGTTGTTGAGGGTCGCAACATAGTCTCTTAGTTCAGTAATCCTTAAAATTTTAATATCAGATACTGAATGCAAGAAAATATTAAATACTCTTGCACCTCACTCTGAGTCACTCGTGATAGTTTGTAGCCAGAATTATTCCAATAATCTCGCCCAAACATCTCGCTCTGCAGTAGTGAAGTCTGCTATATATACATTATGCTGCCTGATTTTTATGCATAGGTCGGGTCTCCCGCTTCTGGGCAAAGGCTGACTTGGTTAATAGGTGCACTGCATTAAGCAGCTAGGTGAGGGGATGACTGTTATAAATTTGTTAATTTTGGTGATTTAACTTTTCCTTAGGCTTGTTTTTACTTTTAAGAATGGCTGCCAAGGAGACTACAAATTGCGATTGTGTGTTAAAGTGTTGATGTAGGAAGTGAGTTCTTGGGCTCATCTGTTATTCGTAATGTATGTGTGTATTATAGGAAGCAGCATAACTTTTACCCAGAAAATGTTCACTAACAGCATAATATAACATGTTTTAATTTGGGGACGGCTTTACGACTCACTGTTTTTATTTATACTATTTCTATGAGAATAACAAACGAGTTTAAAGTAGTGTAATACTATGCAATACTATAAATAAGTAATACCATCGAAATCAATTTCCTTTTTGTTGAAGTAGCAAATCCAGTTACTTGATTCACCCTGAATTAAGAACGTTTTAAGAATGTGTCAATAACTTATAAACTGTTTAATGAATTGTTGCAGTTGCAGTTGAAAGTAATTTGATGTCATGAGAAACAAACTGTCCAGCGGAATCATCATCATTTGAAATATGAGTTTGCTTTCTATGGTCAGCTGTTTCCGTAAAATACTCATTCTGGTAACAGCATTAAACTCCATCACCTGCCAATTCTCTATTCCACTAACCAACTACGCTGAAGAAAACATACAAAAAGGTTTGGAAATATTTTTCTGTATTCCTACTAAGCTGTCATCTTCGCCATTTTCATGCATTCAAATATTCGGCCATCAACATTTTAAATAAAAATGAAAATAGAAGATGCAGAATAAAAAGGAAGGCTTGCCACTGCACTAACTTTAGAGGCAGCTACTTTAAGATGCAGGGACGACAAGAAGTGACCGTATAAATATCCAGATTTCAAGC
>JAHWFP010102719.1:6899-19532 GCA_023313725.1 Lithobius niger | reverse complement strand
AAAAAATTGATGATTTTTAATTAAAATAATCAAATGTACAATTGAGAAAATTGCATCTGTTTAAGTGCTGTTGTGTTTTATGTAAATATATGATTGGTAAAGCACAACAGCACTTAAACAGGTGCAATTTTCTCAATTGTACATTTGATTATTTCAATTAAAAATCATCAATTTTTATCCGTTTACATTTTAACAAATGAAAATTCAATCATATAACTGTAGGGACAGATCCGGCAGAACTGTTAGGTGACCGTCAGGGACACTGGACGTACTAATTATGGCAGTGAATGCTGCTTTAACTCCATGGACCTTGCCTGCTTGACCTCTCTCTCAGTTTGCCTTTCTCTCCAAGTAACTCACTGTCGCCCTGAATTTAATGTATTATCTTGTAACAATCTTGGACAATAACAATGCAAAAGTATTGTAAATCAATTCATAATTCAATTCATGTTGGATTGCCATGCCAACAATGTGACAATGCTGTTTAAGGGCAAACAATTGCACAATACCACTGCTCTCATTCCAATCCAACCAAGCCAAGAGTAAGTCCTAATTTCGATTGCCTAACTAGAAATTGTCCTCCCTATTTCTCCTCCCGTTTGCCCCAACTTAAGTAATCATGCCCCCAATATTCTCACTATAATTCACCTCATCACATCTGTAATTAAGCAGGGTTACATTAAGGCAGGCGAGCTACGACATCAAATTATCCTGAACTATACCCCTCAGCCGCCGCCGTTAGCCGCCGCGCCGCATTTTTCTGTGTCAGCTGAACAGCCGCCGAATATTTTGCGGCAGCCGCCTGGCCTAGCCGCCGGAAAAAATGCGGCTAGAGCCGAAAATTTTAAAGTTTTAATGCATCAAAATGAAACGAAAGTCATGAAGTTAGTTGTAAAATGTTTCTAACTGTAAGCTGCTCTGGATTACCTTATTTTTCTTATTTTTAATAAATATATTCACTTGGCAGCAACTTAAGCGTGCCTGTATTTGTGTAGTCATTAGCATGCAAGGTTACTTTCGGTTTCGTTTTTAGGGTTCGCGTAATAATAGTCAGGGTATATCGCTGTACTTAAAAAAAAATAAGTGGTGATGCTGCTCTGATTTTTAATTTGAGGGTTCTTCGCAAATTTTTCCTTTTTTCATTTGTGATTCGTCTAGAAATCCATTAGGCTTATGTCCCCTTCCCCCTTCCATTTCGTTATTTTCTTATGTAGTTAGTTTCGTCGTCGATATCTTTGCTTCATTTCGATCGATTTAGCCGAAAATTAGCCGTCAGCCAGCCGAATTTATAGTTGGCCGGTGGTGGCCGTAAAATTTGTGGCTAGCCGCATTTTAGCCGAAATTTCTGTTAAGCCGGCTGAAAATGGCAAAATAATGCCGCTGAGGGGTATCCTGAACTAGTAAAACATCTTTGGCAAACTTCTGTTGAATTACTGTCTCATAGCGTCACTGTTCCACCATGCATTAACCAAACCAACTCATTCACGTTTCCGCCCGAACGTAGTCCCGTATCCCTGCCTAACCCCCTGTTTTACGGCACACTTGACGTTTTTGTTTGTAATCCGTGTACCTTTTTTACGGCTATGGCGTCGCGCTACAAAGTTTCATGCATGCAGTCGATTGTTGCTGGCTACTTTGAAACAATTCAACTCAGCTCTGAAAGCCTGCATCTGCGAAATAAATACGCCATCCTATCGTATCTAGCTACCAATTTCGAGGCCGAACCGTAGCTTAGTTTGGTTTAAATATATATATATATATATATATGCTTTTAGCAGAAACACGGATTCTTTCGTCAGATTTTATTAGAGGCCCTGGCACACAGCCGCACGCCCTTCCTAACCTAAAAATACACTCAATCACACCGCGAACTCGACCAACTCAATAAACGTCTCAAGCCAACAAACCCACCCACCAGCGTAAACACCATTCCGCACAACTCCACGTTGCACCAACTCCAACTTCACAACAACTCCAAGGTTGTCCAACTCCAACTCCACACTTTGCTACTCATGGCCAGGCCGCGTTCTCTTTCCCATTCAAGGAAAGTTCCAGCGCCACACTACTACAACTGGGCGACAGCAACACCTGATTGGATTAGCGCAACACTTGTACGGGTGAACACCAAACACTTGCCTTGCCTTGCCTTTCAAAGGGTTTAACGTGCGTTAAACACTCCTGGTTATCTGCCCGAAGCCCTAAGGCCCTATGTCTGCAACAGCCAGAATGCCAGGTGGTCACCCACCCAAGTATTAATTCAGCCCAATGCTGCTTAACTTCGGGGATCTGACGAGAACCGGTGTCTCCAACACTGCAAGGCCGCAGACCTTGCCTTTCAAAGGGTTCAAAGGGTTTCAAAGGATTTCAAAGGGTTTAACGAGCGTTAACCACTCCTGGTCATCTGCCCGAAGCCCTAAGGCCTTTCATTTTGCCAATCAACAATCAACTTTTTAGCAAAGACATAACACGTGCGCGAAGATTGGATTTGGAATTTGCTGAGTGGCATTGTTCCCTAATTACATTGGTTAAAACAATGTAAAACAATCAAAATGATCGTTCAGGGTCCCGCAACTCCGGAATGGCTCGACCAATCGAAAAAATGGTCCCTCTGAGGATGAAGCCCAGGGAAATTTCTGACTTAGTTCATGTTTCAGATTTTAGGTAGGTGCAGTAGTTTTTTTCTGAAATCGTGTCACACAAGAACAAGAACAACAACAAGAAGTGAACATTTTCCAAATTTAAGTGTGGCTCCATACGTTTATTCTTGTACGGAATTGCATAAAAGTTGGTATAAAGTTGAGAAAAGTTTAGTCGAAATATATTGAATAGAAACGGATAAATTAATAGTTTTAGTTTTGCTGGAAATAGGACTTCAATCATACATATATACACCGCTAAAATATAGCAAGATATACGACGGTGAATACTAAAAACTAAAGCACCCAGATAGTGGGATTTGTCGTCACTTAAAAAAATAATAATACAGTAATAAAAAAAAAAATCAAAGACCAACCTGATAGCACAAAGTGGCACGACTACCACAAGCGGCCTACGTCTTCCTTAGCAACTTTTGGTTGCACGACGTAAAAACAAGATTCAGTCCTAGTGTGGTAATCCGTCACGATTTCGATACAAAATTCAATACAAAATTCGAATACGAAAATTCGATCAAGTCCTCTTCGATCGACCTTCAGTCCCAATACGCCTGGTCGGGCGGACTATGGTATTGTCGGCTACCTTATAAGGTTTCGAAATTGTTGACGTTGTTGACGTACAACATGAACTAATCCGTGTTTTTTTGCTAAGAACTTGCTGTTTGATGCCGTAAAACGATAAGTCCAGAATTTCGATGCCAGTAGGCCTCGAAATTAATAGCCCGAAATTAATAGCCCGAATGAAATGACCACGGGAGTAGAGTTATTTTGGATTTGTTACTGTCTTTTCCAGCCATGCTATCGCTTAATGCTATGCCTGCATCAGGTTTTTTCCCCCCATGGTTCCACGCGAGGGCTGTTTGTACATTTCTGCGCATGCTCTCTTGAATGAAATTCCGCCATAATTTAACCGATGGAATGACCCTACCTACATCGTCTATTTTCTTTTGCAGAAGAACGCCACGTAAAAACGATTGTATGCAGTTAAGTAGGTTACTTCAAACGTTCGTATCCATGTTTAATCCTGAAAAATTTTAATGAGGGTTTAGAAATTGAGACGGTTTGCTCCGAGGTTTCACTTGTGCAAAACCAATCCTTGAGAGCGGCGAATCAGAGGCAGGTCATAAATGACGTCATGTTCGAAGGCGAATTTTTTTTTTTAGTTTGTACCATGAAGACGTCCAACATTAAAAAAAAAATGAAATGTATTATCTCGACATCGAGTAAGGTGCCTACTATAATTGCCTCGATATTTTAAAGCTGAATCGCATAGCTATTTATTATGAATTGAATGTATACAATTCTGCCTTTCACTCGCTGTTGCACTTTGAACGCGACCACGAGAATGACGTCACAGTCGGCTTGTTTGTGTAGGCGGGAGATGGAACCTGCTTCACGCGTTAGTTGCAAATTCCAACTAACTCTAATCCCGTGGAATGACGTATTTATTTCGTGGACGCGGACTTCCAGAACCGAGCTGATTTGTTTTAAATCATACAGCGTATACACGGCCTTTGCCATTACCAGGAATCAGGTCTCTCGGACCAAGAGCAAGAGCTTGGCCTTCAACCCAGTTAGGCCTAACCCTCCACTGCAAACATACAGAAAACGTTTTCAAAATGATGTGGAACCAGCTACGTTTGTTCTATCAAGACCTTTTTTTTTTTCATTCGTAAAGCTGGATGGATCATCTCTCACATGCCAAGAACACTTTTTGAAAAAATGCTTCCTTAATTTAAAAAAAAAAATTCATTTTGGTTACATTGCATCGAAAATCCATGCTATTTTCACCCAAACCACTAAACATGCTGGAACCACACATGGGTCGTTCTATCCAAGGAATCTTCTCAGTTTTTTGTGTGCTTAATCTATGCGAAAAATTAAGGTGACGTTTTTTAAAAAATTTTACTGTAAGGCAAGTAGTTTTGCTGCTAGAATTTTTTTCGTTTCGGTTCTAATGTTATTCCTATGGGCTATTGTCCAAGAGCCACAAGAGTTCTGTAAGCTGGTAATGCTGCATGTTTACCACGCGGTAACCCAGTGTTACTTCGGTAAGTGAACAAGAATTACTGGAAACTATTTCAATCACTGCATTACTTACAATAATACCAAATGATTCTTACAACATTTCACTAGTTAGCTCTTTCATCGGGATGAGTGGGATAACTTGAAATTTTTTCCAAAGTAATTAATCAAAATTTCGTAATTTAGTGTCCGTGGCCTGTCTTGAGTCCTTTAGGTATTTATGAGCGACTACGTGTTCCTGGAAGGGGCGACTTTAGTCGACGGCCGCCATTGTTTTTGTAACCATTTTGGATATCAACAAGGCACTCTGCTACCAAAAACATACAATAGATTATCTGTGTCGTTCTGGGGCGAACTCAAGATAGGCCGCGGACACTTTAAAGCGCTGACTATCGTTAAAGGGGCTTGCTTTCATTACAGTTGCTGTTTGTTGTCTTTCACGTGTGACACGGTCTTGTAGATTTCACTCGAACATTGGCGAATGTTGCAAACGCCAACATAATGTACACCGGTTTATCGTTTTGGATGAAATCGAATAAATATTACTCATTTGACTAGCAGCCGCCTAAAGTGGACCACTGGGATTTCACACCCGAGTCCCTCGTAAAACCGTTTTAACGTGTTGCATCCCAGCTAGAATGTTTCACTGTTGGTTGGTAAAGGGTTCCAGTGTGAGTGAGTAGGGCTCAACTTTTAAGAATCGCACATCATCCCGGTTGTTGTTAAAGAAAAAGTACGATAAAACCGGGAAAATGGAAATTAGCCAACAGCGAAATCCATACACCAGAAATAACGTAGTTCAGTAAGCCAACTTTATGCACTTACGTTTCGTCGGAGTGGCATAACCCGGATTCGAACCGGCTACCCAGTTCGTCCCCAGATCACTTGCATAGCGCCTTAATCGCTATGGCCACATCTTCCACTGGCATAAAGATAACTCACTGAACCCGTTATTAAGAACACAACCGTGACCAGAGCTCCATTCGACCGAATTTCACTCCGCACTAGACAATGGTGAGGGAAGACGAATCATACACTCACAAGGTTCAATAAAGGAGAAAATAAATAGACATAAATCGCTGGAAATATTATTAAGGAAAATTGGAAATTAGCCAACAGCGAAAATCATACACTAAAAATCATACGATAAAGCCGCTAAAATTTAATTAAGTGGTTCTCAAAAAATTGGACTAAAAAAATTGACACGAGCGGACGGTGTTTTTTTTTTTACGCATTATTCCTGATTTGTCAGATGAGGGCGATGGCTTTTTTCTTTAACCAAACAAAACGATGTGAGTGGCTTACGTTTTGCTGTGGAGTACAATACCTGTCTTTTAATGTCAGAATCAGCGTGCAAAAGTTGTACATTTGATAAAAGTCATTTATCAAATCCCATGTTTTTAGTTGTGGCATGCCTCTTGCAACGGGCACTTCGCGCCACCTTGTGGACAGATAGCTAAATGTAGCCAGATGCCCTTAGGAGGGCTGCCTGGGGCCAATGGCCTTAGACTAAGGTTCCTGTTAATATTGCTATAGCTGAAATTGTGTAAGCTACTGAATATATCTGATATTGTAATATTATTATTCTGTATTAAATCTTGTATATTAGTGGAAACTGTAACCTTAAGGTTGGTACGGATTCTGGGTTCTGCCAATGTCAATATCGCCACTGGAGGGAGGCACTGATGCTGGAGGTTCTTACAGTGGCGCCGCTAGTAGTAAGACTCAGTAACTAAGGTCTGCCATAAAAAGACCTGCTCTGCCAAGAGCTACTCACTCTGGGAGCTGATCCCACACCAACTAAAGGCAACAAATAATAAATAATAATAATAAATAAATAAATATTTGTTGCGAAACAGCAGGTCTGTCAAGGATCGGCTACGATCACTAAAAGTCAGCCTAAAAGTGAGACGTGAAGGGTAGAAAGTAAATGGCACACAAGTTTAAAAAGTGGGATATAAAAGAGTGGGAGAACTGACCATGCTAAAAGATATGCATAGATAAAACTACAATAAAATAATTAAAAATAAATAAAAAAAATAACGTCAATACAGGACAAGGAGTCCGTTGTCAAACAAGATCAAATAGAATTACAAAAAAAGTAGCAAAGATTAAAACGGGCCTTAGATTCATTTCGAACGAACCTTAGAACGACCCTTAGATTCAATTCGACGCGATCAAGTGAATTGTCAATGGAGTAAAAAGCACGGTAACAGATTGTGTGAAGGCAAACCAAGCAGTGCTACATAAAAAAAAAAAAAAAAAAAAAAAAACAACGTTTCGAAAATTTTCAGTTTTCGTCATCATGTTAGCAATAAAATTAAAGTATGGCAAAAGCCACTAAGTCATCCTACGTTAAAAGCATAAAACAGTCATTTAAAACGGAAAAAAAACCCACCAATTTCTCACCTCAAAAGAGGCAGAAATGGCAGGCGAAAAGCAACGACCCACCTGCTCCGTTGGGATGCCACGTCGCAAGGCAAGGTGTATGCAAATCGGGGTCACGTGTTTCAAAGGTGTGATGCATTCGTTATGTGGGTTTTACAATATGCCTGGCAAAAGAGTCGAGTTAAAGTGTTTTAATTACAGGAAAATATACTTTTAGAAATTTATTATCTGGCACTAAGTGGTTATGTACAGGTGGTGTATGTGTATGGATGACAAGCGTTTCAAGATTAATGCGTGCCCTAGTGTCTTTTTCTCGTAACAAGATTTGGACCTTGTCCGTTTTAAATTACTGTTTTGTGCTTTTAACGTAGGATGACTTAGTGTAGTGGCTTTTGCCATGCTTTAATTTTATTGCTAACCTGATGACGAAAATTGAAAATTTTCGAAACGTTGTTTGTATTTTTATGTAGCACTGCTTGGTTTACCTTCACACAATCATGTGAATGGAGCAAAGACCTGATGTGGTCATCGGCTCCAGGAAACGTTTGGTGAAAGTGCTGATGCGTGATCGATCGGAATTTTTTGTTTTACACAGTGTCATAAAAAATACATCATTGTCGCTACGAAAAAAAAAAACCCTTGCGTGTGCTCCTGAGAACCGCTTAATTAACTTTCAGTGACCCAAGTTACAGTATGCAAAAAGAACCGGTACGACTCTTTTACGACAACCACGATGGTAATTCGAAAAGAGGGTGCAGCAACTGTTTTAGGTGCGTATAAGCCTATACAACCGAACGAGAAACCCCCACAACTCCACTTACACGGAGTGATCCCTCTGTTCGAACAACGGTTGCATCTAATTTCGTTTCATTCCGTGTTTCCGAACAATGAACAAGACACGAAAAGACGCGTGCTTTTCGCCTGCTGACAACAGTTTAGCAAAGTGAGGCAAAAGGCGCCTTCATTCGATTAGCAAATTTCGCTGAGTCAGGCTGCACAAAATCCTTGGTGAACGTGGTCTGTGGAGGCGCAAAGAAGAAACAGGAACGAACGAAAGAAAGAAAGAAAAGAGCATAAAAAAAAGAACTAGAAAAGAAGGGGAGAAGAAAGCTGCAAAAGCTGGTGAACGATTGCTAGCCCCAGCCAGCCAAAGCTGTGAGAAGTGAGAGTATATGTGAGTGGTTTGGTGGCGAGGCGTGTTCGTTTCGTTGCGCACACGTCGTCACCATTCTGTTCGCTAGTTCAACCCCGTGACAGGATGCAGTTCATCTTCATTATCACCATTCAATTGGTGAAGGGGGAAGGGTTACACGAAATGTGATCAAAACATTCTAAAGTGTACAGCAGCCGCGCTGATGGGGGGAGGGGGCGATGGGATAGGAGGGTGGCGGGGGGGGGGGGGGGAGATGGGAAAAAGAACGATTAAAGAAGATGAACTAGACGGAAAGTATAATGGAATCTGAAGGTGATGAACTCTCAGTATGATCGGAAAGAAGATAGTCTTAAGGACCGTTTACAAGACGTAGGGGTACTAGGCTTGTGATAGTATTGGACAAGACGAGGGGGGGGGAGGAATTGAGGCTTAGAGGCGCGTAGATAGGTTGGTTATTAACGCCAACCTCAGTCACAGTGCGTCGGTCCGGGTTGCCATGGCGCCACGCATTACAGAGGTGTTAGACGAACCCCAAATCTAGCTCTTATCGTACGTCTGTACGTCAGCAAAAATTTAAAAATCCCGGACAGGAGAAGACGCGGAGGGTGGGGGGGGGGGGCCAATTGCACAATCTGTGACGTTTCATTTAATTTCGCAAAGCAATATGTTTTTATGGTATAAAGCATTTTGCGTAACATACAATTCCAAAAGAATATTTTTCTGAATAACTTTTTCCTCAGTTTCCTTGAAAGAATTCTCAGAAAATCTAGAGAATTAACAAGAGAAAACAGGTTATAATCGTACACAGCGTATACACTAAAACCTAAAATATACTGCAGGAGAAATAAATTACTACAGAAATTAACACAGAAACTAGTACGAGTTCCTGTGGCAGAACGTGAAGTACCAAAGTGGATTCCTGAGTGACATCGTTGAAGATAGTGAGGTAGACTATGGCCAATTTTGTAAGTAGTGGTTTTTCAACTTCCGTTTTACTTCATTAAATGTTTACATTCCATATAATTGCATTCTGTTTTGGCAACTTTACATTCCTTTTACTTGCATTCTGTTTAAAGTTGTCATTTTTTGGCACTTATGGTAAAGTAATATTTCAGTAATGTAGCTATACAGGGCGTCATATTATACATTTTCTGAAAATATTATGTTAAGTTCCATTGCAAAAGAACGAACATAGAAATCAATTCTGGACTTCTGGTCTTAACGTAAACCAGCAGAAGGTCTACAAGTAAAAAAGACCACCAGACGACGCGGCGGGTTATGGGGGCGAAGTGCGAATGAACGTAGGTTCGTAGACAGAGCTTCCGGGAAATGCAGAAGTTCGTCTGAAACCGCAGCGCGGCTAACCTCTAGGGATGTGCGGTTTTAATATTTTGGGTTTGATTCGATTTCGATTTTGGGGAAGAACACCTCGATTTCGATTATTATTCGATTTCGAAATTAATTTTGTTTTTCTTTTTCGATTTAAACAATTTTGTTTTTCAATTTGTATCTATCTACAAGGGCTGTAGCCTTTGCAAAAAAAATATCAAGTTTCAGTAATTCCATTCCTGTAAACTAATATTACTCCAATACGTGCGAACTAAACTTTGAATGGTGTGTTCATTTATTACGCAAAACTTCATTTTGGTATCAACGCAAAGGTTGAAAGAAAGCTTCCACCTCCCCCACCACCCCCCCCTTCCTTTTTTTGAACAGCATCATCCTTAGATTTTATTTAGTTGAATTAACTTCATACATTGTGCAAGTTTGGCCAATTATTGCCTCTTAGTTGATTGCTAAACTTACACTGGAGCCTAAAATGAAATCTATAGTGTCCGCGGCCTATCTTGAGTTCGCCCCAGAACGAATACAGATAATCGATTGTATGTTTTCGACAGCAGAGCACCTTGTTGATATCCTAGATGGTTACAAAAACAATGGCGGCCGTCGATTAAAGCCACTCCCTCCAGGAAGATGTAGCCGCTCATAAAATATCTGCAGGACTCAAGTTACGTTGCGCGCACAATATACTGTTGTAATTTTAGGGCATGTTTTAGGGCAATGGCTACACTATTTTAGCAATGGTTAACATGGTACCATACATAGTTGCCACCTAAAACGAAGTCATTACAAATTTTTGACTAAAGTTAATGTTTTACTTGATTCTAATTTTCATGTTAAACTTTATTTAAGTGAATTTATTGAAAAAAATGTTTGCAAAATCGAAAATAATACATCGCTCTACTCCATGGGAGTATAGTTACTCGATTTTGATTTGGACGGAATCGATTCGATTTCGACAGCGTAATGAAATAATCGAAAGTTTCTTTTTTTTTTTTGCACAGGCCTACTAACCTCCGAATTCACGTAGGCCTATTCTGTATTACGCATTGATGTCATCCCTCAGGGGCATTTGACAGCCATCCGGGATCGTTGGTTCAAATACTGCTCACGTCATTCAATGGTTTGTGCATATTCGTTCAGACTACGACATGATGTTGAAAGGGAGTTGAATATAGGTCTAGTAGACACCAAGTCCAGTAGTCTATAGTGAACACGGACGTGATGCCCGCGATACGTCTATATAAACGTCAGCTTCAGGCCTGTTTTTTGTACTTGTGGACGAACTCTGTCGCCATCAGATGAATATTTCTTGGACTGGGGAACTGATTTAAAGACCTTTGATACCAAAAGTCTCGAAGCCCTACCACTGAGGCATATGACGTGACCAAAACAGAGAACTGCCAGTAGTGGATCTGAGAATTACCGCCCGCCCCCCACCCCTGCGTGTTTTCAGTTCGGACCCTTGTAAATTATCAATTTTATACGGATTGGGGGCAGTGCCGGAGCAAGGCGTTTGAGCGCCCGGGGCCAGTAGCTCATTAAGCGCCCGCTTTACCGCTATTACACGTAGATTGCAACCTCTCCTGACCCCTCTTCCAAAATCTACACAAAATGAACCCATCACGGTGCCACAGAAATGTTACCAACACATGTGAAATAAAACACGAATCTGACATAAAAGGGTTGAGACAGGTAGGAGTAAGACAAAAAGATTTGTCTACATTTGAAGGATTACAATAATATTTATATTACAAATATTGAATTTTCGCTCCGGAATTTTGGTCTTGTTCACAATAAAAATGTTAAAACATTAAAAAAGGTGGGAGCTGCTACTAATTGTGAACTTCATACAGCTGCCATAATGGACGATTTTCCGAGATGTCGGCTGTGCGAAGCCGATAATTTGTGGCAGCTTCCACTTGTTTTTTTTTTATAAGGTTTTAACATTTTTATTGTGAAAAAGTCACAAACACCGGGCCGAAAATTAAGTATTTGTTTCCAAATGCATGTTCTTGTGAGTTTTCTTGCTAGTCAGATGGTACATCACAAATTAATTTTTCAAGACCAATAAGGTCTAACATAAGAGCATTTATTAAAGGACAACCTTTTTTCAATTTTTTTGGGAGGGGGGAGGCAGCGTTTTCGGTGCCCTTTTCCCTATCGGCGCCCGGGGCGGCCGCCCCCTTCGCCCCCCTCTTGCTCCGGCACTGATTGGGGGGGGGGGATTATCAAGTAACGATACGCTGCCATCTTGTATTCACCCACTGATATAAATACTACAATCTGGATGCGACGTCAGTTGGCGCCATCCTGGACAGTTCGTGGAGTGAGAGGGGAGAGAGAGACAAGATGGAGACAGATAGTCTAACTAAGCTGGTAGTCTAGTTAATTGCAGTCTGCAGGTGAGCGATGATGTAAAAAAATTAAAGACTAGAAGACCGAAGAAGTTTAGAAGGGGAACTGCTGTGAATTATTAGAAAAAAAATTTAAATAGTTCTTTAATTAATTCTCGTTTAAAAATATTTTTGGCGCAGTCTTGCCGAGCCCCTACATGGGCCGGCCCCCCCCCCCCCTTCCTTCCTCAATGCCTCAGATCCGTCATTGGGAACTGCCATGGAATTCAATACGTACTCGTATACAATAATACACTTTCTGATACACTAGATGTTAACAAGCAGGAACTTTTGAATCTAAATTTCTTTCCAGGTCATCTTGAATTTCTACTTCAGGAATAACTTGGCCGTCGTCAGTTTCATTGTCGACAAAATGGCGTGAAGCGATGGCAAACAACCCGTGTCGGATTGGAAACAGCGTTGTGGCTCATGTTTTCGGTTGCGCCATCGCATCTTGTTTCTTTGTCCATTTAATTTCGCAGCGCGTCGCTGGATGGCGTTGACGGCGGTTGCGACAAGCGGTTTTCCGATTTTGTATTTTTCAGCGGACAAAAAAAAAAGCAACCGCAAGTTTGAAGAATCTTTGTTGGAAAGCATCAAATTTGGAGTGCAGTTGAGAATTAATGCCAGCAGAAATTTGAGCTCGCATTATACATCCATCTTGGCAGAAATTTGA
>JAHWFP010102718.1:106464-125723 GCA_023313725.1 Lithobius niger | reverse complement strand
ATTTGGTCAACTTTGTTCAAATAAAACTAACGTGTGGGTATTTTACCGCAGCAACAGACAGGAGACATTGATGATCATAACGTGCAGTCATCTGCGCCAGTGTTTACCTCTAGTCGCTCCATCTTTGCCTTTTAGCATTTGTACGATGTGTCGCATGGCGCGGCTCCGAAACATAGATATAGAGAGAATATATACTGTTACGAAATGAGTATGATCTAGCGTCGGATGTGACGGCATGCTTGTTTCACAGAGCAATGCGCGCCGCGGTCGTGTGAACTATATTTTAGCGTAGTTGACGTATGAGTAAAGCGGCTAGGACGGAGGGATTTATGTGCCTTTAATCAATTTAGTAATCATAATTGTTTTAGATAAATACCATCCCATCCTGTAGCGTAAGTAAGTTTCATCTCTTCAATAATGATACAGATCTCCCCAATTGTTTGGCTTCTACCTCCCATAGATTTAATACAGTTTTTAGCTTTATGTCTTAGTTTTTCTTTTTTCCAATTTTTATTTATATTCCTGTTATTGTGTTTAATCTTTGGTACAGTTTCTGCAAATTTTTTGTTAAATTTGTTACACAGATCTTTAAGCTTTTCACCCTGAAAAATTTTTTTATAACTATGGTCAATGCCTGTTTTATCTTTATTTACAATAATCTGATTAATGTTTTTCCGAAGTTTTCTTTCATCATTTTGACAGTTATTAGATTTCTTTTGATAGTATGACTGCTTTGCCCTTTTAATAAGCGCTGTAACTTCGTTTCTCTTGGTTTTATAATCTTGGAGTTTATTTTTATTCTTCATAATAAACTGGGCCCATAATTTATTTTTTAAGTTATTTTTTTCAATTATATAATCATTCATCCACGGTTTTTTAAATGAAGGTTTTTTAGCATCTACATTTTGTTTGAAGCTGTGTTTTTCATAAATTTCTTGAATAACTTCATGTATTCCGTTATAAGCGGTATTTACATCATGTGCGTTATCAATAAATCTCCAATCCACATTTTTGTAAGTTTTTACATATTTCATCGTCGTTCATTCTGATTTTTGGTTCAATATTAAAAAAAAAACTTTCCTGCTTTTTTCAGCTTAATGGTCATCAAGGTAAAAAAAGTGGTCAGCAATTTTTTTCCCATGTGTATCCCTTAGCAGGACAGTCACCAGTTCTTGCAAAAATGTGGTCAATAGTAGAGTTGTTAAGTTTCCGTTCAACATTTCCTGTCTAGTAGGCGAGTGTATCAACATTTCAAAACCATTAGCCGCCATTAAATTCTCGTATTTCTCAGTTATCTTTTTATCTTTGTTGCCTTTTTTTTTTTAGTAAGTCAATATTAATATCACCCACAATGATAATGTTGTCATCAGGCTTTCCAACAGTATTGATGATATTTTTTAGTCCTTTAATAAATTCGTTTTTATTGCTGCTTGGTTGCCTGTACAAAGCCAAATGTGGAAAACCTCTTCATCGAGTTTAATAGTAGCCCAAATACCATCGTTACTGTCGCAATTTATTTTTTTTGAAGACAGCATCGATGTCACTTTTAACGAAGATAGCAAGTCCATCTCCCCTCTTAGTGGATTCTCTAGTAACAAAGTAGTTATCATAATTATCCTTTCTTATATTAATCTTTCTTCATATGTTTTAATATTGATTTCTGTCAGTATAATTACATCCCATTTTATTTTAGCATCTTCTAATGTGACCAAAAACTCGTTCCAATATTTTCTAACACTTCTGATATTAACATGTATGATTTTAAGATTTTCTGATAAAAAACCATAATCATTATTTCAGAAATTATGGTCTTCACTTAAAATTCCATTAACGTAATTACCTTTAATGAAATTTAGTGGATTAATTTAAATCGTTTTCTGTTTGCACAATAATGATTTTTCTTTCATTTTCATTTCTTCTCATTAGAATTTTACCATTTGTGAACCATACAAACTTAAAATTGTGCGTCTTGGCATAATCTTTGATTTCCAAAAGAGTTGCCTGTAATATGGTGACATATTTTCATTAATGTATAATCGCCTCCCATTCGCATTTTACAAAACATCATCATTTGTTACAACTTTTTTTTCTCGTTAAGCCACCTGTCTCTTGCGTCTCTATGTTTGAACTGAGCAATTATTGGGTTAGGCTTATCTTTGTTCCTGTTGGGGATTCTGTGCACTTTGTCAATGTCCTCTTTGCGGAATTCGTTAATGCCAATAAATTTAGCAATTTTAGCCATAACTTCCAGAGTATTTTCGTTGGCAACTTCCTCCAAACCGTTTATTTCAATGCTTCTATTTCGATCGTATTGTTCCTTTTCATGCTGGCTCGTATTTATTTCTTCAATTTTTTTTCCAGCTGTTCACATTTTACGGCAACACCTTCTTTGCCTTCAAACTTCTCTTCAAGTTCACTAATTTTCTTCGTAGTTTTTCATTTTCTTTTCTTACTTCAGTCACTTCAGCACTCATTAAGTTCATTGCTGCTGTGATTGATTTCATTTCATTTTTAATGTCATCATGATCTTCCATTAATTTCGTAAGAATTTTCTTGAGTAGCAATTTAATTGCTTCGTTTTCTACCAGTGGTAACATACTTTTAATCTCTTCTCTCTCACTGTTTGCTTTTTTTTCATTTTTTTTCCTTCTCCTTCTTCATTGCATCCCGGTATAGAATTCCTCTTTTCCTTCGATTTTCTGCGACATTTCGCACAATTCCAGCCAGCTTGTTTCGTTGACCCCATTTTTCTCCATGACGATGAGCTTATTTCAGCGCAGTCGAAATGAATCTTCGCATTACAGTCCGAGTTTCCACAAACTGCATGCCCCGTCGAGCCAAGCTTGTTTTTAGACGAAGAGCACTGCGACATCTTTGCTTACATTCACTTGAAGTGACTCACACACACACACGGCCACTGCTTTCGTCCCTTGCGAAATTCCCCCTACAAAATAATGGCGGCCACTGCCCACGGTCCTCGCTCACCTCAGATCACCGCTAAAATCTCCACGTTTAGCTCAAAAAATTCACAGGCTTACCCGCTTCGAACGATCCTGGACAGTTAAAGTTCCAAACTCCAAGCCAATCCATGCTGCCAAATCTCTGTATCTCTCAACAACAACGATGTTTTGAGATACGAGGTGAACGTGCGACCGCTCCATTCACGGCTAGTCTACTGCTAGTCAAATGCTGGGCTCTCCGGTGCTGTCACCTGATTGTGGTTGAGATAGGGTGGAAGATTTTCACGGTGTATCAGGGTGGTGAATTGTCACGCTTGGGTGGGTCATTCTGAGTGTTTCGGAAACGAGTTGGTAGATGGCCTTGCCAGACGGGGTACAGCTGGGAAGGCTAATCGTGTGAGCTTTGCTATCGGGCCAGGGGATATGCACTCGGTGGTGGCAGGGATCATTGGTGAGACATGGTCTGCAGAGTGGTCCGGTGGTGCCACGGGCCGGAGTTTGTTTGTATTGCACCCCTCTACGGCATGCGTAGGACACTTAATGTTCTCAAGCGTAAGGACGCCGGATTGCTTTCTAGACTCCGCATGGGGCATGTGCAGCTGCAGTCGCACATGTTTAGGTTAGGGTGGTCTCGCTTCCCAACGTGCGCCTGTGGTGGTGGGGAGGAGACGATTCGTCACTTCCACTTTGATTGTCCACGCTGAGTTACGCAGCGGCCATTTGTGTCAGTGACCGGGTTGACCCGTTGGTCTGGGCTCTTGTCACCCCACCACATTCTGCTCACGGCACGGGCCCTCTGTGCAGGACTTTAGGCTTTTGTAAGGCGAGATAGCGGTTCTGTTAGGCAGCGCGATTCCTCGATTGCTCTCTCTTGTTCCTGACGTCACACCTTGGCTATCTGTTAGAGTAAGTGGTGTCGGTGGCAGTTAGTGCACATTATGTTTGCCATGGTTTTGGTGTTTCTGTTTAGGTTTAGGTTAGTTTTTTAGTAGTATTACGAATGAGCGCATGGGTGTATGACCAGCGTAGGCTCAATAAAGTAAAGTAAGGTCTTATTATTAGTCTTCATACATTATAAACCAAAGTCGCATAGCAGAAATAAAGCAACGATGACCCCTAAAAAGGGAACAATGAAAACGTGCCAGTGGGTCCATTCTTTGGCTTTAAGTTGAAACTGGTACGTTGTTCCCTTGAAAAGAAGTGGAAATAGCGTAAAGGCTTTTAGGCTCAGTGGCCTTGACACACCTCGACATTGTTGCCTCGACTAACCTTTTGCTCTGTGCAATCAGCACAGAGCCATTTATTAAATGACGCCATGCACGAAGGACAGTTATTTTCTCACACGGTACGGATTGCTCAACTCAAACCGATAAACTGGGAATGAGGAGGAGCACCGTAGCAATTATATTGGCCCAAATCTCGCAAAAGAGAGCAGGGCAGTATTTAATTCAACGACCCATTCTAATTCAACTACGTGTAGAAAAAGGGAGGTAGGGAAGAGGAGGGACGTGTAGGTGTAGAGGAGAGGAACGGAGAAGGAAGGAAGAGGATGGGAGAAAATGAGTGGGAATATGGGAAGGAGAGGATTGGAGGAAAGGGAACCTATTACAGGGAAAAAATACTAGTCGCACTGCTGAGCAAAAATTGGGAAACAACCACGGGCAAAACAAAACCCCGGTCGAAGCTGGGTACGACTGCTAGAATTTTAATAAACGGACTACATTTTGTATGGAAGTTCCTGTAAACAATAAGAGAATTATCGCCAGTGGCAGCTCAGACTGCGGTAGCTATATGTGCTGTTTAATTTTTACTCGGCAGCTATGACCCACATCTTTAGTGTGGGCTGTAAAAAGAGGCTACAAATAGCTAAATAGAAAGTAAATGGTGGAGCAAACGAAAGCTTGTTAACATAAATTTCACACATAACATAGGCCTATATTAAAAAAAGCTAAAATAAGAAAAAGGCCAGCAAAGAGCAGCAGTACGTCACACCAAAAGGCATAAAGGCCAACTTAGCCCAGTGAGTATTGCACCCAGATTTTTAAGGAGCATTAACAATAATTGTAGTAACGTCATTAAGCAAAGTTTGAAATGAAGATATGTTCCTCCGCCTACAATAGGCCCAAAGCTTGTTTCCTAGTTATAACCATTGTTAGTATTGTCGGCATCGACTCTCATTGGACGGCCAAAGTTCGGACAATGACAACGTGTATAGTGACGTGATTGCCTCGACACACACTAGTGTAGCACGTTAAACCTAAACAACGTTGCCAAAGAAATTGTATTCACGTCCAATTCTCGAAAAATAAGCCAACCGTAAAAACAAAGCAAAATAAACAAAGCCGAAAACTGGTGAATAGGTCACCATGAAAGCCCTTCAACGGAGTGATATCAACACACCAAAACTAATGAAATAAAACAAATTAAAACAAAATTAAAACAAACCAAAAACCTATAAAGAGTTGACTAAGTTGAGAATGGTTCAGCCTCTAAGTAAAAGGTAGTAACAAATTACTGAAAACTAATTTCTTGTTAACGTACCACTTTATTAAACATCTGCACGGCAGTGGAGTTGAGTCTAATACACAGTTTTAAAGAAAGAACTGATATCATATCAAAAACCATGACTGGTAACAGGGGCCGCTAAGTCTGAATGGTTTGGCTATTCAAAGGAGTGATATCAACACACCAAAACATTCGCCAACTTAATCGTACTAAATAACACTTAGGACGTTAAATAAAAACTTGAAGATTGCTACCGAAGTAGCAATGTTCTAGTTTTCATATAACTTTTGAACTATTAGGCAGTGCGATTAACTTGGTGAATGTTTTGGTGTGTCGATATCACTCCTTTGAAGGGCAGAACCATTTGGAGCTGGGCAGCCCCTTTTACCAGTTTTGGTTTTTGATACGATTTGTATTACCTCCAGTGCAGCATGTAGTTGTAAAAACAATGATTTCTGGTCAACGATATAAAATCTACATCATTAAAATCATACGATGTGCGTGCGTGCGTGTTTGTACCTCTACTCCTCCGGAACCAAAGCACCTACTCAGTTGGGAGTAGAACCAAACGAAAGATAATTAAATTTCGCTTTTAATAGGCCTATTTTCATCGCTGTAACTTGATATAATCACCCTCAAATAAGCGAAAGAACCTGAAAACCTAACGTCAAAGTTTTTTTTTAACCCTCTTCGTGTTTGTTCATGACGTCATAGTTTGTTCATGAAAACCTCCTCGAGCAAAGAGAGTTGATCTGGACAAAGGATGCACGGACGACGTATTTTGCAACACACTACATATACATCTTAATATTGGTTTTATACTAACTGTCTTGATACAGGAAAAAATCAAAATAATAGATTTGGTTTTAAAACGGTGTCAAACATTCGTGTTTCTGAAGCACGGAGGAGCGTGGATTGAACGAGCAAAGCGAGCGATTTCCACGTACAGTAAACCTTTTCAATGTGTGTCTCGCTTTGCTTTATCAATCTTTCATCTCTCACCTTCGTAGGAGATTACATCTGACGTTCTGCAGATGTTTCTCTAAGTAAGGGGTCAATAGAAAGTGAAGTGATAAGACGCCCATGGAAAAATGTGTACTGAGCAGGACGTAAAGAACAATATTCTTAAAATAAGTGAAACAAGAAAACCCATATAAAGTGTATACTAACACAAATTATAAATGATGTGTGGTTCTTGGTGGTTACAATGATTCAGTTAAGTGTCTGAGGAAATGTCTGCGCTGATTGAGTGAGCAAAGCAAACGAAAATCTGCATTTGTCATCAGAAACAGCGCTTTTCTGATAAATTGCTTGATCTTAACTTTTTGCTTGACACCTTGGACGTAAAAAAATAATATTGACCTTCTCTCGAAATAACCGATACCGCATACTACACTCTTATAATTTGCTTGATCATTTTTTATGTGGAAGGTCTGTATCATAAGTGTTGCAGCAAGAAATCTCCTCGAGCGAAGCGAGCAACTCCGCAAGTCTACATCATTAAAATCATACGATGCGCTTGCGTGCGTGCGTGTTTGTACTTCTACTCCTCCGGAACCAAAGCACCTACAAAGATGGAAGTAGGACCAAACGAAAGATAATTAAATTTCGCTTTTAATAGGCCTATTTTCATCGCTGTAACGTGATATTATCACCCTGAAAAAAGCGAAAGAACCTGAAAAACTAACGTCAAAGTTTTTTTTTTACCCACATGATGTTTCTTCATGGCGTCATAGTTTGTTCATGAAAACCTCCTCGAGCAAAGAGAGATGATCTTGAAAAGGGTGCACGGACGACGTATCTTAAAATTGGTTTTATACTAACTGACTTGATGCAGGAAAAAATCAAAACAATCGGTTGAGTTTCAAAACGGTGTCAAACATTCGTGTTTCTGAATCACGGCGGTGCGTGGATTGATCGAGCAAAGCGAGCGATTTCCACGTAAACTAAACCTTTTCAATGTGTGTCTCGCTTTGCTCTCGCAATCTTTCATCTCTCACCTTCGTAGGAGATTATATCTGATGTGCTGCAGATGTTTTTCCAAGTGAGGGACCATCAGAAAGTGAAGTGATAAGACACCCATGGAAAAATCTGTACTAAGCAAGACGTAAAGAACAATATTCTTAAAATAGGTAAAACAAAAAAACCCATATAAAGTGGAAACCAACACAAATTACAAGTGATGTGTGGTACTTGGTGGTTACATTGATTCAGTCACGTTTCTGAGGAAATGTCTGCGCTGATTGAGTGAGCGAAGCGAACGAAAATAAGCGTTTGTCATCAGAAACAGCGCTCTTCTTCTGTTCTTCTGATAAATTGCTTGATGTTAGCTTTTGCTTGACTCCTTGGACGTAAAAAAATAATATTGACCTTCTCTCGAGATAACCGATATCGCATTCTACACTTTTATAATTTGCTTGATCGTTTTTTATGTGGACGGTCTGTCTGTATCATAAGTGTTCAGCAAGAAATCTCCTCGAGCACAGCGAGACGACGCAGAATGAGCGACCGAAGCGAGCGACTCCGCTAGTATACAATTAAAAACTAGGAAACAGGCTTTGGTCCTATTGTAGGCGGAGCGAACAGATCTTCATTACAAACTTATATTTAGTTTAATGACGTTCCACATAATTTTGTTAATGCTTCTTAAAAATCTGGGTGCTATGCTCACTGGGCTAAGTTGGCCTCTTGGCCTTTTGGTTGTAACGTACTGCTTGCTGTTCTTTGCTGGACTTTTTCTTATTTTAGCTTTTCTTAAATATAGGCCTGCGCTACGTGTCAAATTTATGTTAAAGCTTTCGTTTGCTCGACCATTTACTTTCAGTTTAGCTATTTGGCCTCTTTTCACAGCCCACACTGAAGATGTTGGTGTCATCTCTGCCGAGTAAAAATAAAACAGCACTTATAACCACACTCACTGTAAAATTATGAAATCAAAAACTCAAGCCTAAACAAAGCAAAAAACAAAACAAAAAAAATTATAAAAACAGGAGCTTTCGCCCAGGCTCAACTCTTGTTGAGAATGCCCAGTAAGACTGGGCGAAAGCTCCTGTTTTTATCAGTTTTTTTTTGCTGTGATTATGCTTGAGTTTTTGAAAACAGCACTTATAGCCTCCACTGTTTGAGCTGCCGCTGGCTATAATTCTCACATGTTTATAGGAACTGCCGTGCAAAATGTAGTCCGTATATTAAATTCTACATCAATAAGTACGTGTGTGGTTGTTTGTTTGTTCCTTTACTCCTCTGGAACCAAAGCAGGTACAAAGATGGGAGTAGGACCAAATGAAAGATAATTAATTGCGCTCAGGTTAGGCCTATTTTCATTGCTATAACTTGATATTCTCACCCTCAAATATGCGAAAAAATAACATCAATTTTTTTAAAACCCTCTTCATGTTTTGGTCATGACGTCATAGTTTGTTCATGAACACCTCCTCGTGCAAAGAGAGATGATCGGGAGCTCAGCGAGACGCGGCCGAATGAGCCGAAAAAATAACCTGAAAGGACAACGTATTTTGCAACATACCACATGTCTTAAAATTGGTTTTATACTGACTGACTTGATGCAGGTAAAAATCAAAACAATAGATTTGTTTTAAAACGGTGTCAACATTCGTGTTTATGGAGCACGGAGGTGTTTGGATTGAACGAGCAAAGCGAGCTATTTTCACGTACAGTAAATCTTTTCAATGTGTGTTTCGCGTTGCGCTATCAATCTATCCTCTCTCACCTTCGTAGGATATTACATCTGACGTTCTGCAGGTGTTTCTCCAAGTGAGGGATCATAAGAAAGTGAAGTGATAAGAGGCCAACAGAAAAATCGGCAGTGAGCAGGACGTAAAGAACAATATTCTTAAAATAAGTAAAACAAGAAACCCCAATATAAAGTGTACACAAATTACAAGTGATGTGTGGTTCTTGGTGGTGACAATGATTCACTCACGATTCTGAGGAATGTTTGCGCTGATTGAGTGAGTGAAGCGAACGAAAATCAGCGTTTGTCACCAAAAACAGCGCTTTTCTGATAAATTGCTTGATCTTTTTGCTTGACTCCTTGGACATAAAAAAATAATATTGACCTTCTCTCGAGATAACCGATATCGCATTCTACACTTTTATAATTTGATCGTTTTTTATGTGGAAGGTCTGTCTGCATCATAAGTATTGCAGCAAGAAATCTCCTCGAGCGGAGCAAGACGACATGGAATAAGCAAGCGAAGCGACCGACTCTGCTAGTCTATATAACTAAGATATTAATATTTGTTTGTTCGTGTGTCGCCAGATTACCGATATTCCCACTACTAATTCTTATTTCTACTGTTCATGCGTCCCCAATGGGAATCGCGATAATGTTTTTTCTTTTGTTTGTTTATATTGCTGTCAAACGGAATGCCTGTATAATGAATGAATGACGGAGTTGTCTGTGTAAGTAATGATTCGAACTGTGTTTTCCACAGAGAGACACAGTACTGGTGACGTCACAATATTTTCATGCAAACGGGATCTAGGCCTCTTTGCCTCTTTGTTTAATACTAATCTAACTAAATCTGATGAAACCTTCGGCGACTGCTAATGGGAAATCACAGCATTTGATTGCAATTGTGAAATCGCAACAATGCTCAACAAAACAAAAGAATTATCTTGATTGCCACTACGACTTCAATAGAATTAGGCGTGGGAATCTGCGTAATCTAGCAACAATCTAATGAAAGCCTGGGCGACTGTTAGCGGGAAATTCAGTATTTTCATGCAAACAGGAAATCACAACAATGCTACAAAAAACTGGCTATACGGGGGTTGTCCTAGTATTAAATAATAAGGTATTTAACTGCAAGCCAAACAATCGTCAGTACGATAGAAAACAATGAAATCACAACAATGCTCAACATGCTCAACAAACGAATGAATTATCTTGATTGCCACTACGACTTCAATAGAATTAGGCATTGGAATCTGCGTAATCTGGCGACAATCTAATGAAATCCTGGGCGACTGTTAGCGGGAAATTCAATATTTTCATGCAAACGGGAAATCAGAACAATGCTATAAAAAACCGGTTATACGGGGGAGGGGGCTGTCCTAGTATTAAATAATCATATCAAAAACCAAAACTGGTAAAAGTGGCCGCCAAGTTCCGAATGGTTCAGCCCTTCTGAAGAGTGATATCAACACACCAAAACATTCGCCAAGATAATCGCACCGCTTAATAGTTCAAATGTTAATGAAAACTATAACAATGCTACTTTCGGTAGCAATGTTCAAGTTTTCATTTAACGTCCAAAGTATTATTCGGTGCGATTAAGTTGGCGAATGTGTTGGCGTGTTGATATCACTCCTTTGAAAGGCCGAACCATTCGGAACTTGGCGGCTCCTTTTACCAGTTTTGGTTTTTGATATGATAATTGATATCAGTCCTTTTTTTTTAAATTGTGTATTAGACTCAACTCCACTACCGTGCAGATGTGTAATAAAGTGGCACGTCAACAAGAAATTGGTTTTCAACAATTTGCTACTACCTTTTGCCTATACAATGCATTGCCATTGGGGGTCCCGTGTGCAGTTTAATGAAGCAAACAAATAAGTTGGATAATCTTGTTTTACACCATGCCAGCTTCATTTTGCACCATGGTGTCATCCCCATATGCAAACCGGAAGTGGCGATATGACGTCATCAAAATGGCCGCCAACATTGGTTAAATAAACACTTATATCTATGCAATCGCTTGACCGATTTACTTTTTCTATAGCTCGTTTTAAAGATATTAAGATACACTACCGTTAACGCCCTACGAGTCAATACCAAAAATTCAAAGAATTTCACGGTATACGCTCGCAAACATAAAAATGCCTGATTTTTGCTCACATTTTTATGCTTAGTTGAAAATAACGGCCAGACTGGCGCAATACTTTCATGGGAATTAGATTATAGTAAATTCTGTTAGCTTTAAAATAAGCTATAGAAATTGAAAATCGGTTGAATGGTTCCCGATATATCAACGCTAAGGCGAACGCATTACACTAGGATGCTGTCATTCTGATGCTGATGCAGCTAGTGGCAGTAAGGATAACTTCCACAGTTTGTCGTTAGGCGGCGCTTATAATACGACGTTTGAACATTGTTCACCGGCATATACGTCGCACATCATCTTCTGAGGCAAGATTGAGATAAACTTTGATAATAATGTTGTACTCGTAATGATATGCAGTATCAGAATAACTAAGACTAGAGTCGGTATTCACAAAAATAGTAAATTGGCCTTCAAACAACGGTGTGATTAGGCTTATTGTTTTCCAATTTATGGAGTTTGCCAAATCAGAACGCTCACCATGTGCAATACCTATAAGACTTACAACAAATTATGAATTGTGTTTAATCTGTCGAGAATTTAAAAAAAAAATGATCAGCTAGTAATTAACAGAAAAGTATAGTTGCAAATAATCCTCCCTCTGTTAGCACTTCGGCTCGTATTACACTTTCGGCCGTGGCAGCCAAAAACAAAAACGACACGAAAAATTGTTTCTTTTGTGACAAAGAGTGCTCCGAAAATAATACATTACGTAAGATTGAAACAAACTGCCTGCGCTCATTTAAAGGGAGCCATTGAAGTTAGCAATTCATAAAAACTAAAGATCCGTCTTAATGCAGCTGTAGACAATGAGGACTCCATCGCTATGGATCTTCATTATCATAAGAACTGTTAGACACAGCAAGTTAACAATGTACTGAGAAAAAACAGTAAAAAAACAGCTGAAGTTAACCCATCATCAACTGCTGAAACAGCTTTCATTGTTGCTGCTTTCATGAGTATTCTTAATGCCTACCTTGGGGAAGCGGAAATTACCGATATGGGAACGTTATTAACAGAACAAATAACGGCTTTGCCGTTTAGAAAAAAAACAAACGTTAGAGCTAGTATCCCCATACTCACAGCCGTGAAGGTACACGAATAAAAACGGATTAGAGTTTACTCGAACGCAACGAACTATAATTTGAACTCAAATTCCAGGGAATAATGACTTTTCACGTAATTATGTCAGTAAGTGAACGCAGTTTGTGTTTGAAATGTTTAATGTTTGTGTGCGTGTGTATGCTTAATTTGTGTATCATACTTTGTAGGGGATAATTAGTGCGTCCGGAAGCCGCCCCTATGCCAACCCCACAGTTACGGGACAAGCTCTAAAATATGCCGTGGTGGAAGTCAAGGGGTTGCAGGAATTCCAAATTAACCTTAACGGATGGATCAAGGCTAGAAGTCGTGGTTCAGTTTTGGTGTTGGTTTAATATAACATTTGAGCCATAGTGTGCTCTGGCTCGCCTGAAGTTCTTGGGCGACACTAACCTCGGCTTAAGGCCTTAAATGGAACGTCAACGGCATTAGGCTTACTTGGGGAAATTGGATTTATAAGTTTCGGAAAATTTTGTTAAGTTGGTGACAGCTAAACAAAGTAGCGACGGGGTTGTAGTTATGGACTAGCAACAGGATGGGTCAAGTTTGAATTTAAGCTGGGGATTGGGGAAATTGGGGAAAAATTCTAATTTTAGGGCCGAAATTACCTTTGGATGCGGGGAGTTGGAGAGTTGGAGGCGGAATGGAATTTTAGGTTAATAGCTAATTGTTAGGAACACCCGGCGGATGATAAAGCGAGCTCGAGTGTTACAATTGATGTCAAGCATCATGTACAGACAAATCACAGCTATGTATTGTTACAACAGTGGATCAAATATAAATTATTTCAACTAACAATGAGTATTAATTGTGACAATGGCACATTACAATTTGACGTCAGGTGGACTTCGGGCTTGGCAGATTTCACAAATGACGTCAGCGTGGGTTCGTAAAATTCCAACGTTGAAATCCGGAATTAAACTCGCAACAACTAGTATCATATTTTATATTTGTCTGTGTTTGTTGTTTTCTATTTTAAGCGTGTTTCGTGTGAGTGGCTATTTTTGTATTTTGTGTGCATTCATAATTTCTGAAACAAGCAGACTCCCAGTTCGGCATTTATTTTTTGCTTGTGCAAGTTGCATCCAAAGATTTTAAGCAACAATGGCTTCAACAATCAAGACTGGTCCTTAGATTTATTGTAAAAGCCTGGACAAACTAAAAACTGAACTGTAACGAAGGACAAAATAAAGAAACATTAACGTTGCCATGGATTGCGTAAGAATAAAGGGATGCACGTTAGATGATGGTTACGCAACAATACGAGCATACACGAGCTAATGGGTTTTTTGTTAAGCAGAAAAAAAATGCTTCGCGTTCTGCTGTTTTAGTAACAGCGACCTTCGGGGGTTTCTGCATGACTAAACGGGAAAGAAATCTTGAAAAATTAAGGGGAAGTTGCAGGGATAAACAAAACTGAAGGGGATGCGCTGATTGAGTGAGCGAAGCGAACGAAATCAGCGATGGTTTAGCCAGTGTGTGCAAAAATGAGATTGAAGCATCCTAAACGACGGTGTAACCTTATGTACGTTCACAGTCCTATGAAAGTTGTGATATCCACCCAAAACCAAAATCGGTAGAAAGCCCCGCCAAGTTTCCAAAAACGGTCGGCCTTTGCAGGTAGTGACATCATTCCACCAGGAAAATGCCGCCAAGGTTAATCCTATTAGCCAAGTTAATCGCACCGAATAATACTTTGGACGTTAAATGAAAACTTGAAGATTGTTACCGCTAGTAGCAATCTTCTAGTTTTCATTTAACTTTCGAACTATTAGTATGTGCGATTAACTTGGCTAATAGAATTAACCTTGGCGGCCTTTCCCTGGTGGAATGATATCACTACCTGCAAAGGCCGACCGTTTTTGGAAACTTGGCGGGTTTTTCTACCAGTTTTGGTTTTGGGGTGGATTCATCTCTTGCGAGGATACAACCCGTAATCATAGTCAGACAACTCACGAATACAAGTTAGAACGTTGACTAAACTGCCAGGCTTGGGATTAATTACTAGCTGATCAGTTTTTAATTCTTGACAAATTAAACACAATTCATAATTTGTTGTAGCCTAAGTCTTATAGGTATTGCACATGGTGAGCGTTCTGATTTGGCAAACTCCATATTAGATTCCGACTATGAAATTTGAAAACAATAAGCCTAATCACACCATTGTTTGAAGGCCAATTTACTATTATTGTGAATACCGGCACTAGTCTTAGTTCTGGACGCTTTATTCTGATACTGCATATGAATATGACTACAACATGATTGTTATCAAAGTTTATCAAAAGATGATGTACGACGTAGATGCTGGTGAACAATGTTCAAACTTCAAACGTCGTATTATAAGCGCCGCCTAACGACAAAGTGCGGAAGTTATCCTTACTGCCACCTGCATCAGTATCAGTATGCAGCATATAGGCTCCGAACCATAAAAGTACGCAGTTCATATCGTACTGCAGCCATTTGTCCAATTTCATAGCTGGAAGCCTTCGCGTTATCTCGGTATCGCTGAATAATCACCCTATGGAAATTAACATGGGGATGATCGGACTAGTCACACATTTTCAACGTTATTGAGGGTCAGATTTTGCATCGAAAGCAGCTTAGCATGCATTCCTACACGAGTTAATTTTAGGCCTTGATTTCAACACAATTTAAGCTTTTGTACCACATTATTATTTTCCCCAAGTACCTGATATGTGCCCAACTATGCTTCAAGATATAAGACACTGACGTTCTCGCGCCGCGCTACAATGGGTTAAAACCTTGACAATTGAATTAATGTGATGTTTGTTGTGATGATTGTTGCTTAACTTGGCGCGACACACTAGCGTGTGTCTAGATAAGGCATTTAACTGCAATCCAAACAATCGTCAGTACGATATTTTTAACAATAAGTAGAAAACAATGAAATCACAATAATGCTCAACAAATTAAAGAATTATCATGATTCCCATTAACACTTCAATAGAATTAGGAGTAGGATCTGCGTAATCTGGCGACAATGTAATGAATGCCTGGGCGACTGTTAGTAGTATAGGAGCTACAATATAGTCCTGTAGGAATATTTAGGTCCACGAGGTTTGACTTTTGAAACTAGTTATATGCATACCTAGAATATTATTTTTTATTGGTCACATGTTTCGGATCACGTCAGTTAGCCGCTATTTTGAAAACAAAGATGGCTCCCATTATACCCTAAAATTGCTTTGAACTCTAAAACAATACCATCCTACAATGATGCAACTGACAATACTCGATTCCCATTTGAGTATCCTACATGATGCTGGTCTTTTTGTGGCAACGAAGTTGCTGGCCGCTATTTTGAAAACAAATATGGCTGCCATTGTCCTAAAAATACCTAATGATCTTGAATAAACCGTTTGAAGTTAGTGTAACTAACAGCAATACAGTATTTTTCAGTGTTTAACTTGAATATCAAGTATTTAACTTGGCATCCAAGTTAAATACTTACTGATCAGTCTGGCAGCCATATTGAAATCAAGACGGCTCCCAGCACTTAAGTAAAATAGCTTGTAACTCTTGAACGAATCATCCTAGAGTTGTTAAACTAGCAGCAGTCGTTTCCTTTTAAGTACCCATCATGACGTGCACCACTCTGGTAATGAAGTTGTAATGGCAGCCATTTTGAAAAGAAGAAATGGTTGCCGTTGATGTGAAATTTCAACTAATCGACGACCGTTGTCATTTAGTTTGTTTCATTTCAGTTGTTTGTTCCTCTTTTCACTGATTGTTTCTCTTTTTTTTTATGTTGCACTGATCCGACAAATAGTGATTGTTACACTGCATTAATGAATAAAAATCTCATCACTCAAAAATTCTTTCTTATGGGGATCCGTGCATTTATCTCCACTTCCGCACTTACAAAATCTGGTACAATGAATGGCCAATTTCCGGCAGTGACAAACAGTGTCTTGAGCACTTTGCCCATATTCAAGCGATGGAAAATCATCTGGAACACTTTCAACCTCCAAGATTGGAGCGAAAAGCTCGTCTTGAATATGATATCCATAATCCATTTGATCAAGCGCAGGCACGTTATTTAGGATGTTATACGAGATATAGGCCTCTAGAAATACTCTCTAAGTGCATCTGCATGCTCAAAGAAGTTGGTGCTAGAGTTTCAAAGTTTATCGTTTTAAGCACATTACAAGCTGAATATTTGTTTTATGACACTAGTAGCAAATGCCTCTGCCTCTAACAGCATCTCGTAAGTTGAAAAAAGAGATAGCTGGCTCCCAGCCTGTTTTGCTAGTTGTATCGCATCCGGTAATAGCGTGTATTACAGGAAGAGGGATGTCTGTGATTTTAACATCCAAAACCTTTATAAGTACATGTATTGGCACAAAACGTCTCGACTCCTCAATGCCACATGTCATACATTATTCCTTCACGCGTTTTGGTTGAAAATTGTTCTTAAAGAAGTATACTGCACAGACAAATATGTCGGTAACTGAAGCTGCAACGACTACATGTTCTGACACACACTCAGTAACCGCATAGTTCACATGCACAAAAATCCTTTTATCGGCCTCTTAATGGGTGCAATGTAAAGCTCTAACATCCCGTGGTACTCCATTGACAATCTGGTAACTATTTTTTCCATCAGACCCTAGTCTCTCTCCCCCCCCCTCACAAATAAAAGCTTCCCGGTTCATTCTTGCAGATAAATTCGAAGAAAAATTGTTGTAGGTAATGTTTATTTGCAGACGACTGCCACATCATATCCAACTTTTTAGGCAGTGAAGTTGTTTCATCAAGAATGGTTATGTCAACAGTGGCAAGGCGTCTTGTGCGTTCACAAGCGTTATTGCTGAAATCGTTGTGCACGTCGAAGGTAATACGTAATCCTTCACTTGTACAGCAGAGAAGTATTGTGAACTTAGCAACCAATCTATGTGCTAAATCGCCAAATATTCGTAGTGATGTACTACACTTCTTACCATGCGTGGGTGCAGCATGAATTCAATTATCACCACAGATTTCAAGTTGGTTGTATATAACAGTCTTTGTATCTAGCAGTCTTTGTATCTAGCAGTCTTTGCATCTAGCAGTCTTTGCATCTAGCAGTCATGTTACGAACCATCTTTGGTAGAACAAGCATTCTGCAGCAGTGTTATGGTTTCAGTGAGTACTAAGCAGAAGAAGAAAGCAATATCCCCCAGGAATTGTTTCCACGCAAACGTTACATAGTCTGTGCAAGAAGTGAAAGTCCACGCACAGAAAGTACGTAATAACCGCTAGATAGAAACGACTCGGTCATCTTCGGTCCAAATGTTTCTCAGTGAATATTTGCAGTGCACCACTGTCTTATAAATAGTTTCTGATGCACGAAATGACGACTTTGGGCGTGTGAAATACACCTAAACCTACGAAAATGTTATTAAACTTGTCTGGAAAATGAAGCTGCAGTTCTTTCATGATTGTATGTGATAATGGAACTCTAATGACAAGGCCACTGTTCCGCGTGCCAATGCATAATCTTGTGTCTCCATGCTGTCGTAGCTGTTGCATAAACCTAAGTGGTTCATTGTGTTGATTAATAACTTTGAATCGCTAGTAGTGTGGACAAGCCGGGTTAAACTTACTTGCAAAAGAGTTTTTCTTCGGCCATTGTGTAATCAATTAAATACTTTTTGGAAACGGTTTTACATTTCCTTCTCTTCTCCTCAGAAAATTAAAAGTGGGACGGGATTAAGGTGTTAAGATTTTTCTCCAAACCATGGGTTGATTTGAACCGATACCCACTAAATGAAGTACGTATAGATCGTTTTCATCACTAGAGCTGACCAAAGGCGAAGGAGTTACATTCTTGCCTGAGAACCTCAGCACAACTTTTAACAATGTGAATTGATCATATACTCTCGGCAATCTCTCTTTGATCCAACGAGGATGAAAATATTAAAGCTAATTTATTCTTTTCTCGAGAGTACGAAAATTAAGGAAAAACTTTCTTAATTTTGCACAAGATGCAATCCCTTGAATGGTCTTTTTTTTTGTTTTACTGGAGACCGCTTCAGTTATTATTATATAATAATAATAACAAGACATTTGGTGCATTAGCACACAGGCCTGAAATGGACCGGGGGGTCACTAATATTCACCCTAAGGTTGTTAAGCAACCAAAAATAAAAACAAGATGTGCAAAGTAGTAAAATTAGATCAATGTTCTGGGGTCAGTCAAAAAAGATAACATAAATAAAATAAAGAAACATGGCAACAATATCAGTAAAACGAGCAAGTAAGGCACTAACAAAAGTTAAAACACTGAAATAAACTACATAAAAACAGACAGATACTTAGACAAATCTACAGTCCGCAATTTCGTTTTGAAAGAAAGTAACGAGGTTGTTGTCACCAACTCGCCAGGTAGATCATTCCACACCTTGAAACCCTTGTTAGCAAAAAAGTGCTTCCGGCAGTCAGAACGCTCCAGCAACAACTGTTAGAGAATGACCACGCGTACGTTTATTAGCACGGAGCTCGAAATATCTGCTGCAGTCAACATCTACCAAACCATGCAGTAATGAATACTTAAGGCACAAATCAGCTTTCAGACGGCGTAAATCGAGCGAATCCAATTTAGTTAATTCAAGCCTCCTGGCATAGGAAAACTCCTTTAAACCACGAAGTGACTTGGTGATAATTCTAGCTACCTCTTCGTTTTACGGCCGTTCTGCCCTCGGAAGGAGTTGCATTGTTTGGTGGCAAACTCGTCGGCAAGAAACGAGTAGGATACGATCTGGAGGTACGATTTTTTTTCTTTTTTATTTCTGTGTCGTTGTTACGGAAAGGAAGGCAACTGAAACTCCATGAGTAACTATAAACT
>JAHWFP010102718.1:89481-101464 GCA_023313725.1 Lithobius niger | reverse complement strand
TGCTGCCCCAAAGGAAACTCAATTGTCACGGTTAACAATCCGTGACAGTCGTCGCTCTTTTTTACTGTCTGTATGTACTATGTTGTTTTTTCCTTTTTGGCTTGCCAAACTCCAGTGGGAATATTAAGTGACAGTATTCCTTATCAGTGCAATCTGCCCCCCCCCCCAAAGAGGAGTCACTGACTTTTACGACCGGTCATTATTTACCATGGGGGGGGGGATATTAATTTTGTCCCGCCATTAGTGGGGTTGGGGGTGGGGTCAAAAAAACACTGACCATACTGGCAGAAAAAGCCATTTTCGTTTTTGCTTCTCAAAACTGGCACTTCATCTTGGAAAAGTTTCTAAAAACGCCTCAGCTCTTTGGGGGCAAGCCTCCTTCCCCCCCCCCCCCCCCCGACCAAGCTAGTAGTACCATTATTGCAAGTACAGTTTTTACAAAGAACTTTGTAGAAAAGCCTTGGCACCTCGTTTCTTGGCTTCAGTGTGTTCATCATACTTATATCAGTCTCGATATTTTTGTCCCAACATGTTTGTTCGTTAAAAATGAGACACATTTCCTTTCAACTAACGGTTACTGTCGGTGTGGCGAGCTGCTTACTTAATTTGGCCACTGCACTAATCTTGGTTTAAGGAAATCATCTGCAGACAGTCTCATTAGGTAGACCATATAAAAAGCGCATTTTTTGGGGGGTCACAATTTTTGGACCTTGAGTGGGGGGGGAGCAAGATTTTTTTCAGGGTTTCGAAGGGGGAGGTCATCAAAAATTTGGTGGTCACATTTTTATTCCTTTGGCCCCCTCTCCAGCCATAAATAATGACCGGTCCCGTATGCAAGTTCCCTTGGACTAAGTAGCGAATTTTCCGAAAGTCGATGTTTTTTCCCACACTGTTTTATTTAGTTTATCATCTTTCGGTTTGATTTTGTTTAGTTTACCCTATTTTACCTGTGTGGCACCAAACTTAACTTGCAACAATGAAGTCAACTAAAATGTGTACATGCAACTACGTTAGTTCCCTAAACTAAGTAATTTGTACAAGCAGGCCAGTTCGATACAGGGTATTTTACTTTATCGTATCCTACTTTCGCACCATTTGCAGAATGCAACAATAAGACTACACCTTAGGGAACGACACTCAGTGGCCTACCTAGCATGTAGTAGAAGCCTTTGGGCCAACCGACTTTTTTTTGGAGGGGGGGCCTCACTGGCCCCAACTTAAGTTTTTTTCTAACTCCAAAATTTCACAAAAATGGGCTCTGGGCTCTCGTGATGTATGGCAAAAACTACTTCATGTTATGAAGGGTGGGCCTCCACTGGGCTATCGCCTTGTTGGGTAAAAACTGAATTTTTTCTTGTACGAAAAGGGCCTGCAGTGGGCTTTCACCTTGTGCTTCAAAAACTGCATTTTTTTATTAAGTGGGGCCCTTACTGGGCTGAACTGGTCTGTCGCTTTGTGTGGCAAAAACTGCATCTTTTTTTTTAAGTTGGGTCTCACTGGGCTGTAACTTTTGAAGTTAGGCCCCTGACCACACTAGTTTATCCGAAACCGAACTAAATTTTAAAGAGAGATGAAATATTTTCCCTGTAGGCACGGGTGGGGAGGGGGCTTCAGACTTGTACTGAGAAGGAACTCTCGGAATTGTCCTTTCATTGTGTTCCCCCTCCCCCTCCCCGAAAAGATCATACAAATTTTGTTGTGAGCCTATGGGGTGCCCTTCACCTGGCATGGGTTTCCCCAGATCAGGGTGTTGTGTCGAGTGCATGATGGAAGGACGGGAAGCGTATAGTTAATAAATGCATTTAGTAACGTTACTATGATTATTTACATTATATACAATTGGGCTATGTACATAATTTTGGGCCATCCTGCCACGATGGGACCCAGTGCAGAAGAGAACATGCCTAGCTTAGAGCTAGCGTTAAGTATCAACAACTGGCACCATCCGGTGGCAGACACAATAACTACCATTAATATTTAGCACATAGCAAATACACAACATACCTCCCAACCAAGATTTGAACATGGCAAATTTTAGTGTAAGTTATCTCTTAAGTTTCCAAGTTAGTGTACGCTCACGTTCAGATCTCTGTGGGAGTATTCTTTCAACATTAGGCTTAACATGTGTTACATTAGGGTCAACAACATTTTCATTTGAAACAATTCTCTGTGCAGGAGAAACAACTTATTCGACAACAACCTCATCAGTTTCATGAGATGATTCTTCAACAAGCTCATCAGCCTGAACATGTGAACTTTGATTCGCAACCTCACTTGTCAAATTAGGAACTATACTAGTGTTACCTGTAACTGGTACATCAGCACACTCTAGTCACGAGCGCAATTGGTCAATATGTCGATGCCACAACATACCATTCTGCACGCGTACAACATATGAACATGGACCTCTGACAGATTCCACAACACCAGGTGACCACTTAGAACCTTTGGCATAATTCCTAGCATACACAGGCTGCTGCAAAGAGAACGATCGTATAAACATATTTGTTAAGTTACGCTTGGGGCAAACGCTTTGCTTTTCCCTAACATTCTCTGTTAAATCTGGATGCAACAAGTCCATGTGTGTTTTCAACCGTCGACCTTTCAACAGTTCAGCTGGTGACACACCGGTTAATGAATGTGGAGTAGTTCGCTGTGCAAACAAGTAACGCGCAAGACGTACTTGCCAGTTCCCAACAACAATTCTTCGCAGAGCAAGCTTCACTGATTGGACAGAACGTTCAGCCTGGCCGTTGGTCGCGGGATGAAAAGGCACTGAAAACGTATGCTTGATTCCGTTCTTCTTGAGAAAATCTTCAAATGCCGCAGAAGTAAAACTGGCACCATTATCAGAGATGATAAGATCTGGCAGTCCTTCCGATACAAATAACATGCGCAGGTGATGAATGGTAGCTTCACTGGCCATAGAAGATACGAGCATGACTTCCAGCCACTTAGTGCAGGCATCCACGACGATCAGAAAAACCTTGCCTTGAAATGGACCGGCAAAATCAATGTAGAGACGAGACCAAGGCTTGGCTGGCCAATTCCACACAGAGGATTTAGTAGCAGACGGCATGTTTCTAGTTGACTGACATGCATTGCATCGGCCAACACACGCCTCAATATCACCATCGATTCCAGGCCACCACACATAACTTCTGGCAACAGACTTCATAGTGGCGATCCCAGGATGTCCAGCATGCATAACATTGAGTACTTCACGTCGAGCAGGTGGTAGGATGACAACACGTGCTCCCCACAACAAACAACGCTTATGGACTGACAGTTGATTTCTTCTAAGAACATACGGCTTACATTCCAGGTCGGGCAAATCATTCGATGTTCCACTGACGACCCAGTGAATGACTCGGGAAATCACAGGATCCTTAGCTGATAAACGAGCCACATCCTTATCATCCAGAGACATGTCAGAAATGCTTTCCAACATAAGAACTTCAGACGGGTTGCTGACTTCTGATGGAGTAACTGGTAGAGGAATCCTACTAAGCGCATCAGCATTCGAGTGAAATTTCCCTGGGCGATACTGGATATCGTAGGTGTAAGCGTTTAAGAGTAATCGCCAACGCAACATTCTAGGAGAAATCATGACAGGTATCGGCTAATGGGGATGCAACAGTCCAAGAAGGGATTTATGGTCGGTTATAATTTCAAAACCTACCACAGAGGTACTGGTGAAACCTCTTGACACCAAACAAACATGACAAAGCTTCCTTGTCTATCTGGGCATAGTTGCGTTCTGCAGATGACAATGTGCGAGACGCAAATGCGATAGAAGCTTCAGTTCCATCTGGTAAGACATGAGCGAGTACCGAGCCTACGCCATACGGAGACGCATCACAAGCCAGCACGATAGGTTTAGCGCTGTAATAATGGACTAGTACCTTTGACGACATCACAAGAGACTTCGCATGGTCAAATGCCTCCTGATGCTTCGACGTCCATGCCCATGGTTGATCTTTGTCGGAAGGCGATGCAGTGGTTCCAAGACCGATGATCTATGTGGAATGAAAGACGCATAAAAGTTGAGGAGTCCAAGGAAAGATTGTAACTTTGATTTATCATTTGGTGCAGGAGCATCACGGATGGCAACTATCTTGTCCTCAGTTGGGTGGATGCCTTGTGCATCGACACGAAAACCAAGAAATACAATGGAATCCACACCAAATATACACTTATCTTTCCGCAGGCGCAAACCAGCTTCATAAATACGGCGCAAGACTTCTTCCAAACGAATGTCGCGTTCATGCGTCGAGCGTCCAGAAACCAAAACATCATCTTGCAACACTGCGATTCCATTTATTCCTTTCAGTAATTCTTCCATGAACCTTTGGAAAATGGCAGATGCAGACAAAAATCCATACATGAGACGTAAAACTTTGAATAGTCCCTTACAGGTGTTGATAGTTAAAATAGACTGAGATGGTTCATCCAACTTGAGCTTTAAGTATGCGTCAGTTAAATCAACCTTGCTAAATATAACACCACCAGCAATGGCAGCAAAACACTCTTATAGTTGGTAAGGGGTAAGCTTCAATGTCAACAACAGGATTTACGGTCACACTATAATCACCACAGACACGAATCGATCCGTCCTTCTTGATTGAGGATACAATTGGCGTAGCCCACTTGGGATGACGAACAGGATCTAAAATGCCTTCTTTAACCATGTGATCGATTTGTTTTTCCACGCGATCACGCAATGCAAAGGGAACAGGACGAGCCTTGCAAAAACGAGGGTTTGCTTGTTGATTAATTTGTAGAGATACAGGGCGTCCCATGAATGTGCCAATGCCGGGAGCAAAAACACTGTCATAACGACGTACGATTTCTTCACGATTCGAAGATTGCAAGTGGTGGACACCTTCAACCTAAATTCCGAGCGAGTCAAACCAATTTCAGCCGATAAGACTAGGACCATCATCCCTAGCAACAAGCAATGGTAAATTGCAATTTTTACCTTTAAAAGTTACACATATATCGGCAATACCACACATATCGACAGGTTGGTGTAGCCAAGTATGAAGATTCATTTGAGTAGGCCTCAAATATGGTGCATTCTTTTGAAAAAGTTGGTCAAAATGTTTCTTGGATACAACCGAACGAGAACATCCGGAATCTACCTCCATGGAACACTCAAAGCCTTTGAGTCTGACATAACATAGATATCTTGCGTTTCATCAAACTGATCGAACTGGTCGTCAAAATGGCTGTCACTTTTAACAGATTCACTAGCATCTTCATGAGCATAATTAACTTGCTGTTGATATCTAGGTTTACGAGAACCTTGCTGAAATTTAGGCTGGCTAAATTTAGATTGGTTAGGCTTGGATTGTCCATTTTGTCGCTTGTCACGAGCCTTACTCATACAAACTGAAGAAATATGTCAGTTTTTTTGTACAATATCGACAAGTAGCATTGATATATCGACATGTATTTGGATCATGCAACTCACCACAACGAAAACAAGGCTTGCTGGAGTCTCGTTTAATATTCATAAAATTAGATGTACGGTTTCCACGCGACATGGAGTTAACATCAGCATTTGAGCTAGAGGGGCGTAAATCAGTTACATTACGAGTGGCTGTTTCTGCTGCAAGGGCAAGAGTTGTAGCACTTTGAAGAGTTAATTTAGTTTCAGCTAATAATCTTTTTTGAATACCGGGTTCAAAAATTCCACAAACTAGCCTGTCCCGTAACAAGTCCTCAAGATAAGCAGCATATTCGCAAAACTCAGACATTGAACGCAGCTTGTTTAAGTATTCTGATATTGATTCAGTTGGCAATTGATCACGTTTGTTAAACTTGAAATGCCTCACGATGACAGAAGATTTTGGGTTAAAGTGATCGCTTACTTTTGTATTAAGTTCTTTAAATGTATAGTCACTAATTTTCTTGGGTTGGACCAAAGATCTAATGATACTATACGTTGCCGGACCACACACAGTAAGAAAAACTGAGCGTTTTTTTGCATCATCAGTAATGTCATTAGCGTCCAAATAGCAGACTAACCTTTCACTCCAGTGTTGCCAGTCGGCGTCCGGACCGGGAGAAAATTCTTCAATGTCTCCAATTGAAGACATAGTGCACGAAGTATTTGACAAAATTTCCAAATTTTGCGTAGACTTTGTTGACAAGTGTCGGCAAGTGTATTTTCGTCAAGCGTTGACATTGCTACAGGAACAGCGTGCAAAACTCACGTGGGCGGCCATTGTGGTTGCGTTGTAAACAAACGATGACAAACGTACTTGCTTTTTAAGTTTTTGAGTTCATTTTCTTTCCTCGTCGCCATAAATGTTGTGTCGAGTGCATGATGGAAGGACGGGAAGCGTATAGTTAATAAATGCATTTAGTAACGTTACTATTATTATTTACATTATATACAATTTGCTATGTACATAATTCTGGGCCATCCTGCCACGATGGGACCCAGTGCAGAAGAGAACAAGCCTAGCTTAGAGCTAGCGTTAAGTATCAACAACTGGCGCCATCCGGTAGCAGACACAATAACTACCATTAATATTTAGCACATCGCAAATACACAACACAGGGCCTTATTCAAATGTGCTCACTTTATTCCCCACTATTGTGCAGAATAAACCATTCCTCGTATTGTAGCATGTGGGTACCTGAAAACCCTTACAGTGTAAACTAGTGGTTCAGAATCCGACTTACACTGCAGTTAGAAAATATTTTGTTTCTAAATGCCATTTCAAAAATGTCCACTACCTGTAAATTTTTGCATACTGTTCCTGTAATGCTTTCTCTTCCTTGATGTTTTTTTCTCTCTCTAGATCCGGCAAGCTGTGTAACTTAACTGTGCATGCGTCAATTTCAGCCTTCTATAAAAGCTTTCGGGCGAGATGCTCCTCAAGCTCTCGTTCAAGGCGGTCGTTTCGTTTTCTCGCCTGCTTTTAAGTCCAGCCCTTCGCACCAAGCCTTCGCCTTCCAAAAGATTGAAAACCAGTAGGATCCGAAGGAAGCATCATGGCTCGCTCTCAAAATTCGACGGCTACACTTTGTCGATCTCCATCGCCTTTGGCCATCCCTCCGCCAGTGGACCCAGATGTTGTAATTGTCTGCCCCTCTCCATCTCCTCCTCGGCTCCCATCAACCTCGTTTCCAGTGAAAACCTCGGCTCGCACCTCGGCATCGTCAGTCCCATGCTGTGAACGCGTGCCTTTGCCTCAAAAGTGCAAGAAGGATAAGAAGCATCCACGCAGTCCGCCGCACCCTATATCGACACTCCACTTGACTTCTTGTCACATTCCTCGTGGCAATCGTCCCACCCTTCGGCCATCACCACAGGAACAACAGCTTTCGGCGAAAAATATCCATGCCTTAGTGGATCGCGCTATTAGAGACTTTAACTACAAGATCAGGTGTTCGGCTCCAGCAAATCCTACACTCAAGAATGGATTTCATCATCTGAAAATGAATCCACCCGGAAAAGGAAGCACTCCACCCGACCTCCTCTTGAAGAAACATCTTACGCTGGCCTCCTGCACCGCCTCCACGACCATACATTCAGCCTCCATCTTCCGCTCCCGAAGATGCCTCAGCTTCAGCCTTCGGAAAATTTCGTCATCACAACAACCCACAAGTAAACTTTGAAGCCCCATCCCAGGATCATTTTAAGTATTCCTTCCAAGCAGATAACGATCCAATGGCCATGCCACTCCCATTCTGCGATCTACTCAGGTCCATTCTACTCAGGCCCATTCTGCGATCTACATAGTCCCTGACTGCTTCCTTTACAAACCGACTCCACCTGGCTCTGAACTAGCAAACAGAGCAACCTTAAAGCAACCTTAAAGCAACCTGAAAGCAACGTTAAAGAACGAGCCAAGATTGGCCAATCTACCACGCTGCTTACGACCCTCCTTCGCAACGGTGGAACTTTCTTCGGCAAGGCTGAACCCCTTGAGCTCGACAAGGACCTCCCCCCCCCCCAAGACCTGGCAGAGAAGACTGGTCCTTTCGCTCCTTCAGTGACTGCGCTGCGAACCTTCGACACATGCCCACAATTCAAACGATCCTCGTGTATCGCTCTGCTTTAAATTTCGTTTTCAAAGCTGCCAGCAACGCTCCTTCATGAAGACTTTCGGATTTTGCACGCTTCTTAAATCCTTCGAAGTCGAATGCCCCTCATTCCATCATGTCTTCGCGGATAGAGACCTTTGAATCGTCTTGAATGCTTTCATGAAACAACCGTTCGTGCCAATCCAAACATGACACATCAATTTTCTTAACATCACTGGCAACAAGCCATCAATGCAGCGCTCTGATGGAAGCACTCTCGAGTGAATCAGCCTATTACTTCTTCTTTGATAACTGCAAGTTTATCCACCTGAAGCCTCGTCCAGACCTTCAAGTCAAGACAATATGCAAAGACACTCAGAACCCTCAAAGCCAAACATCATTCCAGCGCTTACAAACATCATTGGCGATGAACCCGAAAGAACACTTTGTCCAGTTCAAGCTTTGTGCTATTGCATAAAGAGAACTGCAGAAAATTAGTGTCGCAGAGGATGCATTCAACTCTTCCACCCCTTCACTAAAGGAGTCAATGAAACCTCAGCAACAATGATCGCAACATGCATTAAACCCATTATCCGTAAAGCCTACGATGACCAAGACATCATCTGTGTAGACAACCACATCAAGGTCACAGCACGAATTCGGGGCACTCTATCCACTTCATGGGCCTTCCACAGTCAAGTCTCCATTTCCGAAATCCTCCATGCCGCACTTGTCTTCACAAGCCACTACTCCAGGGACATGTCACGACGAGATATGGACTACACTGTCTGGGATCCTTTGTGGCAACCAGATGTGTCGTCCAACCCCCTTAGGTATTCCACAACAGAAACGGTGACCATCCAAAAAGACGGATGCAAGACCCCATCTTTAACAAAACGGCCCTTTTTAGGGCCACCACATTTTCTGAAAGAGAATCCAATCTCTGACTGTTTCTGTTTATTTTAAATAAAATGCGAAGTTAGTGTAACTTTTAGGGAACCCTTGGGAAACCATCATGTGGTGCTCACCACCATAAATGCCCACTAGCCTACAGGTAGTGGATGTTTTCGAAATGGCAATTAGACAGCCCAATTTTATCGGGGATGGGGGTGGGGAGGGAAATTGGTTCCTATTGTTCCCACCCTACTTCCCCTCTTGAATCGGCACCATGGCAGATAGAGACTCGAGAGGAAAAAAGATGGCGAGCAGTCTCGCCCGAAAGCTTTTATAGGAGGGCTACACACAATCATGCGGAGTTGGGTTGCGCAATTGGCCGGATCTAAAGAGACAAAAAACCTCGAGGGAGAGAAAGGATTACAGGAACTGAATTCAAAAATTTATAGGTAGTGTAGATTTTTGTTTTATGCAATCGAAACCAATTTTGATCCCCGGTAAAATAAGGCTTTTCGTACTTCAGAGCTGGGCTCGGAATGAGTGGGTAAAATCTTTATTACTAAAATTAAAAATTAAAATAATTTTAACCTAGACTAACATAGTCTGTAGGACTCTTAACCATCAAGATGGGCATGAATACAGATTAGGGACCGCTCAGAATTTGTGAGGGGAGGGGGGCTGGAAGTTTGTGGTGGTGGAGTTCTTCCAACATTTTTTAGTCCTGCCCTACAAATTTTCTGGTCCCGCCTTTAAAGGGCCGGTTTTTTTTAGTAGCCCCCATCCCTCCCCAAAAATATCGAAGCATTAATAGTTGATAACCGTTTCTGTTTACACATATCAATCCATCCCTGTGCACTGGAATACTGGTCTGGAGGTAGACTCAGAAGTAATCCTGTGGTCGACTCCTGGTGTTAGCATCCCATCTTGTTCGATCAGAGAATTGGGTGAGCAATGCAACCAGTGCGAAAACACTGTTTTGTTTTTCAAAATTGCTCATTCTACTCGATCGACGGAGAGAGGGACAATTTAGCTGGAAAAATCCAACCGGAAAACTCCGTTTTCACTTTCTGAACAATAAACCACATGTGTTAAACCACACGTTGCAGATATCTGAGAAAGGAATACACAGGCCTGACTGGGAAAATACTACACTTTATAATCATGAGACATTTTAAAACTAAATTATTAATGTTTACAGCGGGGTTCCCCCGAAAGCTGAAGCTATTTTATTGATTCAGAAGAACTGTTTTAAAGAATTCTGAAGAGCATTTATAGGACAATTGTACAACGTGAATAGCCAAAAAAAATTATGAAAATTATTACGGCCCTCCCCTTTTTAGAGCCAGTGAAAAATTTGGATTCCCCCTTGAAGGGCAGCAAAAAAATTTGTTGCTCCCTCTCTCTTTTTATCCAACCTACCCCTGCTGAGAAATTCTGGGCGGTCCCTTAGCTACATTATACTTGAAAAATCATTTATTTCCTATCAAAAAATTGTTAATGCACTTATTTTGTCCTACTAATTAAATATTCTCTCTTATAGGAAGACATGGAACAAGTAAGAAATTGGAAAGCTCAACCATGGCTTCTCTTTCTTGCTGGTTTTGAGAAAGTAGGATCATCGAAGTAGGATCCATGTGTATCATGCTCAAAAACGTTACGATCACCCAACTACAATAGAAATCAACTCTTCGTCAGCGCGCAATACTTGCTTCCACGCCCGCAATTTCTTCCCAGCTGCAAGTCTCTAACAACCATTTACAAGTTCAGTTCCTGCGAAACCACTAACTAAAAAGTGGTGTTCCTTCCCTGCAGTTGATCTCTCCCTACATTCTACAACCTTTATCACCTATGCAATATTGTCACCAAATAAAACCAGCATAAGGCTTGGATTTCTCCTGTGATTGATAGCCTGTGACTAAAGACTGTGAGTTTAAAAAAATGTTATATCTATCATTTATATCTCATCCATCTGCCATCACCCGTCAGTGTGGTTCATTTATAAAATAGAATATGAAATTGTCTGTTTGACTTTACATTGAAAAAAATGTCCTTTTTATACGAAAAATGTCTGGTGACGTTAGTTCAAAGCGTGGCCTAAATTGTGTGTGAAGAATGTCTGCTCACAAAATGTATTGTGCCTTTCTCTCGATGATCTGTTCAGTGTGCACATTAGTGCAGTGTGAACGCCAGTGCTGTGCCGCAAAACGGTTGTCTAAAACTTGTCCAGTATTTTCCACGAAAAGTCCACTATTTCTGCAGCACTGTCGCAGAGAAACAGCACCAGTTCTAGCCCATGTAAATTTGTTCAAAGTTCTGTGACACAAAATTAGCTAAGCATGAAAGAAACCCATGAGTAGATGCTTTTTATTGGAACTGTTACACAAATCGCAAAAACTGAATCCCTGCTGAATTACATACTTGTCCTGGGTAGAAATTTTAAGGGCAAACTAATTTGGTATTTTAAAGATTGCCCATTCTGTTAAGGAATGCTAATTTCTAAGTGCCGTTCGAGGGAATGCTATTTTCTATGTGCCGTTCGTAACATGCATTAGGCCCTACCTGTAAATTTAGCATTCATACTCTCGAATGAACGCTTTATTCCTTTGAGATTTTAAGTTGCTTGGATCGCAAGTGACTCCAGTCTCTCACATGGCAATCCCGTGCTGTATTTGGCACACGTAAAGTCATCTTTTCAGCCCACACATTGTTCTGTTGTCATGTGGTTACGGGAAAAAATCGTCTTGACGCTCAAATTCAAAACTAAAAATACTCATCAGTACTCTGCGAATTTCGATAGGCGTATAATGTCCATAAGAGTTTTATTCAATTTTCAATTAATACATCGTGATGTCGATGTTTTGTCAACATCGAGCATACGTTCAATGATGAGTTGACATTCGATGTTTTTTTTTCTCCCTGCGATTTGTATGCGGACATCATGATAATTTCGCTAATATTCACCGATTTGGCATTCAATTACATCATTTTAACTGTTTTTCCGTCAGCTTTCGAATGGTGCAAACCACAAGCTTCTAGCTACAACCGT
>JAHWFP010102718.1:55068-84481 GCA_023313725.1 Lithobius niger | reverse complement strand
CATTCATAATTTCATTTCGAGAGCTATATTCATCTAAAATTTTGACTGTTGCTTTTCGATTTTCTAAATAATTTTTTATTAAATTATAAATTTTCCCTCTCAGTCCTACTTGTTCACATTTTTTAAGTAATATTTTTTTATCAAAAGTATCAAATGCTTTTTGTAAATCTATTTGTATAGTTCCAACAAACTTTCCTTCATTTAATGCTTTTGTTATTACTTCATTTATTTCTACAAGTAAATCCGACGTGCCTTTTCCTTTTGTATATCCATACTGCTGACATGAAAGTAGTTTAAATTTATCAAGAAACAACCGAATTTTTCCTGCAATGTATTTTTCTATTATTTTGTTTATTATTGATAGCAAGGAAATTGGTCTGTAATTGTTCATATCTGATTTATTACCTTTTTTATGTATTGGTCTTAATGCTTGAATCTTCAAAAGGTCTGGCCATTTTTCATTATCAATCATTTTATTTATCAATTTGCATATAAATACTGCTGTATTTTCTTAAGTTTGTTTAAAGTCTATTGTCATGAATCCATCTATACCTGTGGCATTTGATTCTTTTAGCTCTTGTATAATTTCAATTATTTCCTTTTGTGTTGCATGATCAATAAACATTGATTTTGTGGTTTTATTTTTATTCTCCATTTCTTTCTTATACACATTATTGTAGTGATTTCCTTTTTTATAAATCACTATTTTATTCGCATATTTTTTCTTTAAAATAGGTACCTGTTCTGAAAAGTTGTTATTAAATTTGTTTCGAACTTCATTTAAGCTAATGTTTTTGAAATTACTCATTATATTTTGATCAACAGTCTCTTTGTTCTTATTACTTCCAGTCATTTCACGTACTACTTCCCACATTGTCTTATTTCCTTTCATACTCTTTTCTATCTTATTTTTATAGGAGGTTTGTTTACATTGAACAATTTTTTTATGTACTAAGTTCTTAATTTCTTTATACTGTTTTAATTCTTTCTCATCAATTTTTTTTAATTTTCATTTTTTTCACACTATTACTTTTCTTGTTTATAAGTTAAATAATTTCTGGTGTTATCCATTCCTTCCTTCCATTTTGTTCCTTTTTTTTTTATTTGTATTCTTTGTCTTATGTCTTTCGTGTATGGTTGCTATTTGTTGATTTATTTGTTCATACATCAAGTCAATACACTTTAACTTATCAAGCTGTTTCCATTTAACATTACTTAATTCTTCAACAATCTTTCTGTGGTTATATGTCACACTTTTAGTCAATAAAGTATTTCTGTGTCCAGTTTTGTTTATTGCTGGGTTCCATAACCAGCACACTGTTAAATAATGATCTGCAATTTTCTTTTCTAAGGTAGCTCCTTTACCTATCCAATCTTTAGTTTTAATAAAGATGTGATCTATACATGATTTTTGAATAAAATTCTCATTATTTTTATTAACTATTTCTACCCTAGTTGGTGAATCTATGAGCTTTTCAAAACCCAACTTAGCTAAGGTATTTTCGTATTTATCTATAATCTTTTGTTCGAATTTATCACTATCATCATTTTCATGAAATAATATATTAATATTTATATCTCCTATATATACAATATTTCTTTTTAATTTATTTTTGGTTGTAATTATTTTTTTAAGTCCTGCAATATATTTTCTTTTATCAGTATCTGGTCTTCTATATATTGCATATATTCCGAAAAACTGTTTTTGATATGCAAAGTTTATTTCTATTCCTTCATTTGAATCAAGTTTAACAGTTGTTTGTTCCACATTCTCCAATTTAGTTTTTTTATTTAAATAAATCATGATACCTCCTCCACGTTTTGTTTCCTCTCTAGTTATGATATATTTTGTATAGCCATGCCAATTGTAATTTTCTACTTCTTCTTTCTTAATGTTAATTTCTGTTATAACGATTATGTCCCATGCTACTTTAGTTTTCTGTAATGTTATTTGTAATGCATCCCAGTTTTTTCTTGCGCTCCTTATATTGACATGAATTATTTTTAACCCATTTCCATTTTTCATTTCCAACTCAATTTTTTCTTGTAATTGTTCGTTTTCTTCGCATACAAAATTAATGAATTGTATTATTGATGTAGATCATTTTCTGAACGCACTGTTATCACTTCGTCATCTTTTTCACTCCTCCTCATTAGCATCTTACCATTACAGAACCATACATATTTGATATTGTTATCCTTTGCATAAGTTTTTGCTTTCCAAAATAAGCTCTTATAATACGGACTCATATTCTCGTTTACAAACACTCTCCTTCGATTACCATTTCTATACATATCATCATTTGTAACTGTTCTTTTTCGATTCTGCAACCATTCATTTCTGTACTCACGGTGTTTGAACTGTATTATGATGGTACTTGGTTTTTCTTTGTTTCTGTTTGGAATCCGGTGTGCAGTTTCAATTTGCTCTGGCCGATAAGATCTTATGTTAAAGTTCTCAGCTACTCTTTTCACAATGTCTCTTAAGTCTTCTTCTGGCAACCAATCCAGTAGATTTATCTCTAAATTCCTATTTCTGTCGTATTGTTCCGTTTCCTTTGTGTCAGTTACCAATTGTTGAATAGTTGTTTCTAGTTTGTTACTTTTGTCTTCTCTTTTTTCTAAGTTTTCCAGTCTTTCTTCCATTTTATCAATTCTTGCCTTCATTTCTTTGTTTGCCTGTTTTAGTTCTTGGTTTTCTTTGCTTATGTAATCCAAGGTGTTTACAATGTCTCTTATCTCTGTTTGCATTTGCATTAGCTTCTCATTATTCTCCATTAATTTGTCCATTTTCTTATCCATTTTCCCAATTGCTATTGTCATGGCTTGGAGCTCTTTATTTTGTTGTTCCTTCAGCTCACCATCTTGTGTTTTTTTTTACAGCATTTTGATTTGGCCCCTTATCACTATCTGGATCTTCAGATTCGTCATTTTCATTTTCATTATCTGTCTCAGATGGAGTTTTTCTTCTACATCTTGAACATTTCCACTCTTCTCTTTTTTTCTTCCCTTTTGCTTTCCATGTTTCTGATGCAACACCTGCACAATTATAGTGGTATTTGGCATTACAGACACCACATATTACACAATCGTTTTGAGTTCCTAGCTTATCTTTACAAGATCCACATCTTGACATGTTTTTTTTTTTTTCGAAAAGTTTCAACCCGGATTTATTCTTTATGCTCTGGTTTCATTCTAGATTAAAACTTTTTGCTCCATTGTATTTTCAAACAACTTTTCAAACACACCATTTTTTTTTCTATAATCACTTTCTGTGTTTTATTTCACGTTGTCTTGCCTCAAAATTTTTCTTCTGTATTTGAAAAATCAACCAGGTTTCCTTTGTTTTAGTTTGCTATTTTCAGTGTGGATTGTTTTGGTCACTTGTCCTGTGGAACTAAAATGGCTTCCAACAAATACTGGTTGTGTCAGTCTAGATCTTGGTATAAAGTTCTATGGTAGCTACAGCACTTATTACAGTCCCTTTTACCTATTTTGATGGTGTATTTCTTCGAGCACAGTTTACTTACAGGCTTTCTTTTTGCTTCCAGTTGACCTGTAGACATTCTTACTTCGTCCACTTGCTTCCAATTTCTCTGAATCACATTAGTTTTCTGTCATTGTAGACATATCTGTGTAACAACTGCTGAATCATCTCAAAGTGAAGTCGCTATTTGTAATAATGATAATAATAATAATAATAATAATAATAATAATAATAATAATAATAAATCACGACTAAAAGTTGAAAATTCCATACAAATGGAACTTCAGTTTCTGGTTCCAACTGTTGAGATTATCCAAAAAGTCCTGCACAGCAATAACAGCATTTTTAATCTTAATCCTACTTATGGCTTCAGTACATTCATCTTCTCAGTTAGCTTTTAAGTTGGTTGTTGTAAAACAGAGCATTGGAACTATCACGTGCTACATTTTCATTACAAACTGAGAACATGGCTTTGCTTTTCTCACTTGGCTATTGCTTTTGCTGTGCTCGGTGTCAGTTTTGCAGGGAATACGATTGTGTTTCTTGGCATAACGAATATCTGTATCGGAAGCCTTACAGTGGCCCGTGACCGATATGGGAAAAATACCAATAAATACAGATTATACCGATACCGATATCAATATCGGACTATCCTTAAAATTGAGCGGGCTTGCCTACCAGTACGAGGGTAGGCTGCGAGGCCCGTGCTATTTAAATAATTCCCTCGATACAGCTGACACTGCAGCAATGTAACCAACAGAAGAAAACATATTTGTTTAGCCTGAAGAAGATAGGGCACCAAAATTTACCACCTTTTGGTAAATCCATTTTTTTCCGTAGTTATTGAACATTCAAAGTACGATGGTTGCCTTTTTCAATTGTCATGTGGAGAAGTGTGACCCCACTTTCTTCCTTCTTACTCCTTGGTCAACCATGTGTTGCCTTATCCTGTTTGGTACCCCTTTTCTACTCACATAAATGGAGTCGAACTCACCACAGGGCACACAGCAGCCAACACATCTTCTCTTGTGTTATTTATCTTCAAGAATTGCCTAATGATGAAGAGGTGCACCCAGAGGAATAAAACCTCATGTAGACCACCTTATAAAAAAGGCGCAGGTTCTCAAGAAAATAACACAAGAGAAGGTGTGTACTGCGTGCTCTGTGGTGAGTGTGACTCCATTTACGTGGGTGAAACTAGACTTGGGGTGCGAAACAGGATACGACAACACATGGCTGATGTAAGAAGGGAAAAAACGGAGTCGCACTTCACAATGGTTTGCAGACATGCTTTGTTCACTTAGGCCTATTAATATTTATTTTATTTGGACTCCAGTTACAAGTTTTGTATAAAATTTTTTTACGATTAGCCTACTCTACCTTAAACGGTTTGAGGTAGAGTAGGCTACTGATTTCTTATTAGAACAGACGGTAGGGTTCGAAAAAGTTCGAACGGTGATTAATAAACTCAGAATCCGTCAAAATATGCCGCATTGCGTATTGATTTGGATGCAAATGTAAGATGACTATTCAGTTTTAATGTGACAAATTAAAAAAAAGTCTTGTATTCAGGCCAGTACGATAGAGGACAGGGACTAGCCCTACACATACATGCTATATCTACCAAAGTGTCAGGTATCCAGAATGTACCGTACATCACCTATTAACGGTTCTGGCAAAGCCTCGGTTTCCCCCACTCCCAAAAAATGCTTTAAGGTCTGAAATCATGAAATAACATAGTTACAGTCCCCCCCCATCCCCCCAGATAATTCCACGATTTCTGATTTTGAAGAATTCTAGATCGTAGATTTTCTGTTAGAAAGTGATTAAAACCTTGAAAAGACTGTACGTAGTGGTTATTACTTGAAAGTTTATATCAGCAATTAGACAGTTCAGGACACAAAAATGCACAGTTTCAGGTACTAAAATACTTTACCGAAGTCTTTGACAGACTGGATGCTTGTCAGACTTCATCAGGCACTTTGATTTCTAAAACTTTTTTCTACTACATCTCCACAGGATTCACACTTTTTAAATTTTGAAACATTCAAAAAAGTGCATCTAGTTCAAAAAGTTCTTTCCATGGAGTCGACGTAGTAGGATAGAAGTTTTAGAAATCATAGTGCCTGATGAAGACAGACGAGTGTCCAGTCTGTCAATAATTTTTCAGAATACTGGTAAAGTATTCTATTATCTGAAATTGTGGTTTTTTCCTGAAAAATCGAATTACTAAAACCTCCATACATTCAAGGAAATCATGTTTTAGCCCTTTAAATCGTGGTTGCTTGTTGCCGGTGGAAATACATTACCTGTGAATTTTTGCATTATGTTCTCGTAATGCTGTAGTACCGTACATCTTGCCATTTTGGTTTCTCTTTCGCCCAGACCTATCGACACCGGCTGATCACCGCTTTATCCCCCAAAGCTTGCTTGGCTTTCGTAAAGCCAAGAAATTAAAGTTCAAAGTCAAGTAAAGGATCGTTTACACTGAAGTGTACAGCTCATGATTTATGAAAATACTCGGAACTTCAATAATGACTCACAACTAATTTACGTTGCTGCAAATTTTCGATATTGTAGTTATGAAACACCCGTTGTTATGTGTTCAATCGCCAATTATCTTCATCTGGCTTCCTGCGTTCTGGACACACTACTGCATCGGATCGGTCGTTGTTTGTTTTTGAAAATCGTGCAACTAGCAATCACGTACCATGAAAACAAGGGAGTTAAACTTATGAATTTACAACCACCTTCACACCCTTTCATCCACCATCTCGTACACACAAAACTCCCCCAACCCGCCCTCCAATGGCACAAATCCCTCCAGATGACAACAGCGCTATCTAATAAAGATCAGTGGTCACGCACACGATTTTCAAAAACAAACGACGACCAATCCAATGCAGTAGAGTGTCCAGAACGCAGGAAGCCAAATAAAGATAGTTGGCGTTTGAAGACATAACAACGAGTGTTTAATGACGATCGAAAATTTGCAGCAACGTAAATTAGTTGTGAGTCATTATTGAAGTTAGAGTATTTTCATAAAGACTGTAGTCAAGTCCTCAAAGATCAGCCCATCGCTTGATTAAGTCACCATTGATGTGCCCCTTGATCTTTTGTCCCGTTCTTGCCACCGGTCTCACAGCCCGCCTCTGTCTCCTCCTGCAGTATTCATCGACCAGCTTCTTTCGTCAAGCAAATTCATGCACTGATGGACAGAGCCGAGACTTCCAATTCATGAAAAGCTCGTCTCGACCTGCTCATCCGTCGTCTTCCTGCGGCAACCAGAAAATGGGTTATGTCTTCTTCGTCTGAATCTTCTCGCAAGCAGCATTGGTCTCTTTCATCATCCTCTAAGCGGCATCGTAGCTCATCGCACTCCCACTCTTATCGGACTCGAATCCAGTCTTTCATCGGCCCGCAACTCCTCCTTCACGGTCCCGTGACCATAATCCGTGAACACTGCCAACTGTGGATCCCTCGGCCTAGGATTCAGAAAGCGATTTGGACACATCTTCTGCTCTCAACAATAACTGCTGGCGCTGTGAGTTTTCGTCCTCCATGCGTCCGACAGTCACGACCACAACGACGGCTCAACTACACATGTTGACGAGTACATTGAAGACAACCAAGACACGTCATCAGGAATAACTTTATCTGAACTGCTAAAACCGTCGAAGAAGATATGCCAGATTATTTTCGTTACAAACATTCATCCTTGGTTTCAAAATTTTATGTAATAAAGGCCTTTTTCTTAGTAAGAGTGAACTGCTAGAATTAGAAAAGTGAAACATGGTTCTTTCGTCCATTCGGCGTGGCTCCGATAATCCAAGACTTTTCGAGACTTATCCGCAATCAGAAATTTTAGCGGCAGAAGCTAAAATAGATTTCGGCACTGCACCACAAATTTATAAAAAATCGAGGTTCCTTCGGGTGTTTTAAAGGACAATGATAAGATCCTTCGTATCGGTCTTCATGCACCCTCTAAAGCTGATGTACTTAACACTACCATCAATGCCTTATGTGAAAAACCAAATCCAGCCGTCGTTAACATCTTTATTTTTTGATTGACCAGCTTTTCAAAAAGGCTTATGAATTACGAATTCCAGGCTTATGGTTTATGAATTTCATTGTCCCCCTTTCAGCCTCAACGCTGCACCAAGGATCTTCACTCTCATACTCAAACCATCCTGGCTCATCTTCATCAAAGCCAAATTCCAGCAAATGCCTACTTAGACGACTGGGTCCTAGACGACCAAAACCGAATGCAGCTCATTCTCCATCGAAACTTCGCATTAACCCTCCTGGACCAACTAGGATTCGGCATAAAATCTCAAAAAGTCGAGGCTCAGCCCAGCTCAACAATTCATCTTTTTTGGAGTCTCGTTCAACCTTGCATCTGCAACCATTATGTCTTCACCAAGCAGAATAGAAGACATCAAAACTCAAGTATGATCCTTTTGGCAAAAGTAAGACCACACTCCCAAAGAACTCAACTCCTGGTTGGCAAATGGACTCCATGGCCAATCTTGTCCCCTACAGCAGATGGATGACTAGACTGCATCACCATTATTGCATAGACAAATGGGGAAACCAACTTCACGTAACTAGCCTCTCATACCCCACGGACGGAAACTTCCCAACCGACACTCTGTGGTCTCAGATGTTCAGACTCTATCGCAAACAGTTCCCCTTCATGACACCCTTCCAAAATTCCACCTCCACGGACGCCTCCCTGGAAGGCTGGGGACTCGCATTGCTCACCATGAAGTCTCAGGCAGATGAACACCCCTTGACCAAGACTACATCAACATCTCTGAACTAAAAGCAGTCCTAAACGCCCTACACCACTTGCGTCACATGATCATAGGGAAAGTCGTCCAAGTTGAAGCGGACAATACGACTGCCATCACGTACAAATGAAAGGAGGGGAACAAGATCCCGCCAACTTCACAACGTCAACTCGCTCGGCGATCTTTCGACTGTGCATTGATCTCAAGACCACGGTTCTGCATTACACATCCCGAGACCGGAACATCATAGCGCACTCCCTCTGTAGCCACATATGGTGCACTCCGATGGTAGGTCAATTCGCTACGAGGCCCAATGCCAGACTTCTCTACTTCATCAGTCCAATTCCTGAAGTTCAAGCGTGGGCAGTGGATGCACTCACATTCCCCAGGCAGAACCTCTATGGATATCTCTTCCCTCCGCTCAAGCTTCTTCCTCAAATCCAGTTGAAAATCGAGTCGTCTCAGGGCATCTTTCAGTTAATAGCCTCCGAACTGGCCATCGGCTCCATGGTCCCCTCAACTTCTAAACCTCTTACCAGAGGTTCCAGACCAACTGTCGTAAAGAACGGGAACCCAATTTCACCCCAACCTCAAAACACTGAACCTACACCGTTGGTTACTACCATCAAACTGATCAAAAAGGCAGGAATTCTTGAGGAACAAGCCGTTTGCGTCGCAAGCAAGGCAATTGCTGACTCAACCAATAAGATTTATGGTAGCCACTGGAAGAAATGGTTTCGTTTATGTAATGGGAGGAAAATCAAACCAATCAAGCCCCCTTTTCCAGAGCTCCTATTATTCTTCACAGACCTTTTCAAAGAAGGCCTAAAAGAATCTTGGTTGACCACTCGGCCCTAAACTGTCTTCAAAGCAGCAGGCAAAGCCAATGTACTGAATACTTCCGCATTGCCTCTCAAATCCTTCGAAATTGAACGCCTTACAGTTCGCCGAACTGTTTCAGACTGGGACCTTTCAATTGTCTTGGGCTCTAATGAAAGCACCCTATGAACCACTCCTCAACAGCAGCACAAACGTTCTCACTAGAAAAACTGTTTTCCTGATAAACCTTGCAGCAAGCCTACATCGGTGAAGTTCAAACTCTCAATCAATCCAGCTTTGCTTCTTTCACCCCAACTTCACTGCTGCTCAACTGCTTCTAAGATCCTCCTTTCGTGCAAAAACTCAGAAACCTTGTGAACCACCAAAACTGATCATCATTCCAGTGCTCACAAACAAAATCGGTGATGAAGCGGAGCGTCGTCTCTGTCCGGTAAGTGCACTATGATTTGACATTCAAAGGACAGAAAACAACGAATTCGGCAGTTGTTGCAACCAACTCTTCCTCCCCAACAAGAGAAACTTTGGTGAAACCTCCGCAAGAATGATCGAAACTCCTTCATGCCTATGAAGACATCAACCTCGACAACATCAGGGTAGCCGCACATGAACTGAGCCATCTCAACATCATAGGCTTTCCACAACAACATTCCTGTTTCAGAGATCCTCGCTACCGCATCCTGGAGAAGCTCATCAGTCTCACCTCGCACTACTTCCAAGGGATGATTACCCAAGCTAATGGACTACACTGTCTGGGGCACATCATTGCTGGCAAATGTGTTGTCAACCCCCTTAAACACTATGGACGGAAACAAGACCATCATCTATAAACAATCCTGAAAAGACATCCAAATTCCGTCTTCCTGTTTTAAAAAAAATAAAAGTGTGAAGTTCGTAATTGGTGGGATCCAGCTTGTAACCTTGGGTGCCAATGAAGGTGGTGACCACCACCAGCTTTGACGAGGTCTAACCGTAAATACTGAAATTTACAGGTAATGAACAGCATATAAACGCGTGAAATTGCCGGTTCCCCGGTTAGGGATGGCTGAATTTTGTTTCTATTGTTTAAACGGAAATATACATTACTTGTACCCACCCTGCCTCCCATCTTGTCATCGCCTTGACATACTAGGAGGAAAAATGATGGCTACCTGCCACGACTCGTTGCTTTTATTGTAGGAGTGTACTTGTGCATGCACACTTGGTTTTCGCAGCTGGACGGCTCTGAACATCTGAAAACCTATAAGGAAAGACGAGATTCGGGAAAGGAATACTAAGATTTAAAGGTAGTTACTTATACATTTGTTTACGCAATAGAAACAAAATTCACCCCACCCCCCCTTCCCGGGTAGGGGGGAGAAGCAATTTCATGTATTGTTTTGAAAATATTTTCAGCATGGATACTTTTTCGGATTCCCTTTTTTGATAACAATTTTTTTAGACTGAATGCAGGGGTCAAAACAATACTGCCTGCCAGCTCTGACGCCTCCCCCACCATGTTTTGAAGGTAATTTTGTTTATCTCAATCATACGTTTACAAATTCAGACGAAAACATGATGGTCCAAGCAGGGGAAGAAAAGGAACAAAAGTAATGGAATAGAACAGATGCACTAGCACATCAGTAAAAATCCTACACTAAAATAGCAAAAGATTTGGTAAATCTTTTATTACGGAATTAGTGATACATCACTGACATGATGGGATGGATTTGAACAAGTTACTCCAGATCACTGCACAGATAGACCATTCAACTCTCCATCATAGAGCCTTAAAGAGATTGCCCACATGGTCGGGATGCCAGGTGGAGTTCATTGATTCAGTTCCTGGTCAAATCAGTCAAAAATAAATCTATAATAAAAGCTCACCAAATCTTAGAGCTATTTTAAAGGTATGTTTTCCATCCTTTTGTCCCATGGCAAAAACTTTTTCAGCTTTCTGAGACTATACAGTACGACTATGTTTCTAATTTCTACAGCGTACACCGCTGAGCCGTCCTGTTCCTGCCATTCGGCTCATTTGTATACATTTATTAAAAATTAATGATTTAAATAATCCTTAAGCATAGAGGAATGAAGTTAAACTAGACATGTGTTTATCCACCTTCTCTCACAAACCAATCCTGATCCAACATCTTTTTTTTGTATTTTATAATCGAACTTTAGTTTAATTGCACCACATATACTTTCTCAATTTTTTTTCTCCATTGCAAAACACATAAATAATTTTTCTCAATAATAGTTTGGCGGAACGTTACAATAATTTTACACATCCAAAAAATAGGGGGAGGGGGCAATTGGATGACTGATTTAATCTAAACCATCAAAATGTACTCTAAGCCTACATATTTTTTCAATGAAAAATGATCCGTGTGCCTCCTTTTGTGAATATATTGACACTACGCATTTTCAAGAAGGTCACAGCCGAAAAAAAAAATAACTTCGGATAACATGAGAAACAAAATGGCATTCGAAACTTGTTTAAAAAACAAATTTACCGGGGCCAGCCGGTTAAAATTGGTTTCTATAGCCTAACTAGCATTTGCACTACCTGTAATTTTTGCATTCATTCCTGTAAAGCTTCTTTCCCTGGAGGTTTTTAAACTGTATGGATACGTCCTGCCTCGCAACCCATCTGAACATGTGCGAAAGCAGACCCTCCTAAAATGGTGTGTAGCCACCAGCCACCTTATTTTCCTCTCGATGTCTTGCAGTGACACAAGAGCGGAGATACGGCGGGTACAGGTAGTGTATATTCCCTAGTTAGGCTATAGAAACCAATATTTTAACCGGCTGGTCCCTGTAAATTAGCCGTTTCGGAAATATATACTACCTGTAATTTTTTTGCATTTGTAGATGACGGATACCCCAGGGTTGCGAGATGATTCCACATGGCGAATGAGACTTCGCAGAATGTATGTGCAAGGCTCTCTGCTAGCAGGGGAAAATGTCCCAGCCTTTAGCAAGGCTCAGGGAACTTTCAGTTTAAATGGAGGGCCTTGAATCCTGCATCATGGCAAACGTGGTTCAGGGATGACATTGAATGGTCATTGGTGTTGGTTGGAAGATGGTTATCCGGCAGTGAAAGTTACTATCGAAGAACAAATGCTGAGTCCTGGTGAATTACCTGTTAGATTTGCATGGATCCATTCTTTTGTGACGTCGTGTTGGATGGCGTCAAAAGGGGAAGGTTGAGGCACCGCATTTACAGTTGGTGATTTGATGGCACGGATGGCCCCAACTGGGTTTGGTTGAGGCTGGGATGTGACTGTTGAGGTTGGTTTCGGAGCAGCTGAGATTTGGCTTGAGGGAGGATTACGACGATTAATTTTGAAGGGCCTCCTGGCAACGGGTGGAAGGAGAGGCTTTTTGCTGATCACACTTGACTTGGGGAGGGGAGACAACTTTCTCATGTGGATGTAGGCTAGGTGAAGTTCATTCTAAGTTTAGCAAGATTGGCTGTTAAATTTTAATTTGGATTCATTATCCTTCGCACATTTGAGCTTGGACTTCAGGCCGGTGATGTACGAAGCAACAGGAGAGGCGTTTTTCGTGATTCGTTTGAGACTCCCCGAGGAGAGGTCTTCTTCAAAATTGTGCGAAGGAAAACGGTGTTATCGTAGGCGGGAGAGGACGATTTGGACTTGTTCAGGGACGAATCCTGATGGTCCAATTCAAAGGTTGAAGAATTGGATGTGAATTATGGAGGGATGTTGCGAGATTCAATTGAAGTTGAGGGTTCCTACATCGATTTGAGAGGTTGAGATAGTGGCAAACCCTGAGTGGGGACAGGCGCCACGGACGAGGCTTAAACCGAGAAAGAGGTGAGGATTGGTTCCTTGAAAGTGAGTGAGGAGGAAGTTTTCGTGGAGGCCTTCTTTTTCAACAACACTACAGGAGCTGTGCTGGTTGGAGGAACGTAGGTGGATGATGGAGGAACAGGATGTGAATCTCTTTTATGGGAGCAGGCAAGTTCGGCTTGGAAGGGGTGGCAGAGGAGTACAGTGGTGTAACTTAGCGTGGGCCCTGGTGCAAAAAATTGGAGCGGGGCCCTTTCCTTCCCCTCACCACCCAATAATATGACTAAGGACAACATATGATTGGTAAATGGTATTAAATCCCCTGCCTCCCCCCCCCCCTCCGTCTCCTTAATGTAAAATTGAAGTAAAGTTTCCTTTCACAACGATTTTCGATCAATAGTATGACAAAGACCTTGTTAACCGGTCGTGTGTTACACTGCTTTGTAAATTAAGCGCCGTCCACACTTGAAAGAAAAAGCCTGATTTATCCACACTGGGTCCGACCTGGACCTTCATGTCCGGTCAAAGACAGGACTTTAGAACACGACCCTATGTAATTTAAAGTGTGGACGTGGGCGGTGTCCGGGGCCGCGCTTTATGGAAATGTTTTGATGGCTAGTTCTGATAAACAATATCGAGATAAAAGGAAAGTAAGGAGGGGAGAGGAGAAGGAAAAACTGCAGCGCCAAAAAAGTTGTAGTGAGAGAAAGGTTTTTGAAGCCTGGGCCCTGGCCGCGATTTCGGGGTCCTGTGTGGACGGGCTATGGAAAGACTGGTATCAGGTTTTCTCTTTTTATGTCGCCTGGTTTGAAAGTCCGGGCCCAGAAACGGTTTTCTCTTTTTGTGCCGCCTGGTTTGAAAGTTCGGGCCAGAAACCAAACACTTGTTTGGGGTCAAGTGTGCTCAACTTAAGATTAAATTTTGGTAAACGGTTGTTCAGCAGTTGACTCTTTCACGGGAACAAGTAAGAAAAATAGAGCAAGCCTTGCACACGTCTGCATTGCTGTTTTCACATTCTGATAGCAGAATGAAGAACACATATTGAAGATAAACTGCAGTTTACTTATCTTCATTTACTTTCGTGTCTACTGCAGTCCCCGGATGCCCCGGTATTGCTTTATTATTTATTTCGATTATTTTTTCTCACTCTTCCCTTTTCGCTCTCTCTCTCTCCTCCTATATAGTTTTTTTTATATTTAGTTTTTTTTAATTGGGCGTGCCCCCCCCCCCCCTGGAACTACACCTTTCGCACCCTGCATGTTACGCCACTGATGAGGAGCAAGAAGAGACCATCAAGCATGGAGTGGGGTCGGAGGTTTTTCCGAATTTCGTTGGAGTTGAGGAGGTCGCAGGAAGATTGAGTAGGCGTTCTTTTTCCTTCTTTTTCTTCATCTGGTCAATGGAGTGAGTGCTTGTCTTTGAGTTCAATAATTGGGCAGTCCTTTTCCGGGAGGTTTAGACAGATTTGGCAAGGATCGGTGTGGTAGTCACAGCGTTTGTGCGAAATGACATCGCAAAGGTGCAAACATCGGGAGCGTGAACCTTAGAAGAGTCCCAACCTTGAATCAATGGAAGGGTGCGGAAGCCAAAGTCGAAGAGTGCCCAGCGTGGTCCGATGACGAAAATTAGACTGGCAAAAGTGAGCCACGTGCAAAGGGATTCTTTTGGCGAAAGCACAATCATGGATGGAAATAGTTCCTGGAGGTAAAGCTTGAAGGGCATCCAACGAGGAGAAGGATGGCGTGGTAGTGTGATATCGTGTAAGTAGACAAGGCAAACAGAGTCCCACTTAGATGAAAAGGTGAGAGACAGCGGGACCAGTCGGCGAGAGCATAAGGATCAGGTCTCCTTTCGGTTAAAGCTTGGCGTTCGTGGTGAATTCGTTCATGGTGATGAAGCATGGGTTAGAGCCGATGAATATCGCGGCAGTTAGGGGCTTCCTTGGTGAAACCGGGAGACTGCGTATGAAGCAGATGGCAGCGAGGAACCGGAGGTGGCAATGGTGGGCTGGGACTCCTCATGGTGAGATTGATCGCTTCTTTTGGCGAAAGCATGAGGCATCTTTCGGCGAAAGCTGGGGCTTCTTGGCAAGGTCTTAAGCTCCAGATGGTGAAGAGAAATCACCGTTCAAAGCAAGGTTGAAGCGACTGTCGACGAGATGTGAGGTTTCTTCCAGAAACCTGAGGCGTCGTGTGGTGAAGCTGGCTGCTCCTTTCGGCACTTGATTGATGTAATTCAGCGAGACTTGGAGCTAGGAGTGGTGAAAATCCGAGGCTTCAGAGAAGTCGTAAGCGACTTTCGGCGAAAGCTGGAGGCATCTTTCAGCAAAAGCTGGGAGCTTATTAGAGAGGTCTGGAGCACCAGACAACGACGAGGGGAGTGGAGTCTGGTACTGTTGCCCGACGGTACATTTGCCCATCATCAGTTTCCCGACAGGTCTGTTGCTCAACAGCGATGTTTGCCCAACAGGTAAATTACTAGAAATGTACAAAAGACACACTGCCCTGATATCATTTTATTGTAATTTCGGAGCATTAACCACATCTGGTCACCAGCTCCACAGAATTAGATACAGAAAACATCATTATATACACACAAAATTTTCAAAAATACACGTTAATATTAATAAAATCTCTCAGTCGACAACAAAACAAGTACGTAACCCACAGCAACCTTAAGGTCCCACGGGCGAAGCACTGCCCTATCTTGTTTGTTTGTTTGTTTTTAGGGAGCACGACTGTGTTATCTACTCCACGACGATCAGAGGGACAATTAAAAAAAACTGTTAGGTAACAGCTGAACAGGTAACAAAGCAAATATATAAAGCTATTTTTTTTTAAACTGTAAAACTGAATGAAAATTGCAACCAGGAATGAATTCATAAATGAGAATACTGAATAGGCTGCAGAAGAAAAAAATTAAAGGGGTGAGACAAGAAACCGATGATGCTGGCGAAATAAAAGAAAGAAGAAAAAACCACACCCGAGCATTGAGGTAATTCTTATTCATCACCGTCGGGAACCTCACCTGTTGGACAAAAATCACTGTCGGGCATAAGAACTGTCAGGCAGCCGTACTGCTCCCATGGAGCACCGTTCAAAGCAAGGTCGAAATGACAGTGGACGAGACGTAAGGTTTCTTACCTGAGGCGCCAAGAGGTAAAGGAGGATACTTTTAACGGCGGGAAGATCAGGACGATTTCGGTGAAACTTGGCATTACGAACAGAGAGACCCCAAGGCTTCACGGAAGAGGCTTCTTTCGGCGAAAGCTGGAGGCTTCTATGGTGAGCAGGAGATTCCTTCTGGCGAGATGACGATCAGTGGAAACGTGGGGTTTCATGTCGATAGTGGTGTGGTTTATGGAGAAGCAGGGGTGTCTTTCGGCAAAAGCTTGGGTGTCCTGTCGACGGCGGTCCATGAGTTTGCGAGCGGTGAACACCGGAGGCTTCATAGAAGTAGGAAGCTTTTTTCGGTGAAAACTGGCGGCCTCTGTGCTGAGTGGTTGGACACATGAGGTTTCATGAGGAAAACCCACAGTCCGCCCGGAAGATGGGAGGTGTCTGACGGGGAACCAGGGCGTGTTTAGGCAAAAGCTCGAGGCTTCTGTCGATAGTGGTTCGTGTGAGGCTGTGAGTCCAGACAATTAGAGGCTACCCGGACGGAAGTAGGTTGGGGGGGGGGATTTGCTCAACGATAGCTAGAGACCTCAACGATGGGTGGAGGACTTCTTCTGGGGAAGCAAAGTAAAACCTGTGGAGAAGCAAGGTAACTTTCGGCGAAAGCTCAGGCTGCAGACAATGGCAACACGCACCTAAAGGCGAAGCGATGGCACCAAGTCAGGAAGAGGTTTTCCAAGTTCAGTGAGAGTGAATCTAGAGAGATACTCTTTCGGCAAAAGCAAGGGCGAAGACATAGTCGAGGGTGAGGGACTAAAAGAGCAGGGACCATGGATCAGAGACTAAAAGAAGCGAGCCAACTTGATGCGAAGATGGTTGGCTAACACCTACACACCATTTTACGAGGGTCTGCTATCGTACATGCGCAGACAGGTTGCGAGGCTGGACATATCCAAACAGTTTAAAAACCTCCAGGGAAAGACGCATTACAGGAACGAATACAAAAATTACAGGTAGCTTACATTTCCGAAACGGCTAGTAGAAATTTTGTCTTTTTTCTCCAGAACTAGTCAAACTTGATTTCTTACAGAGTTCGCTGATCTTCTGAGTAAGAACACAGGGGCTGAGTAAGAAGACACGAACCACAGATTAGAGAAGGACTGTCGTTCTCTAATCTGTGGCATGAGGTGTTAGTCAAACTGAATGCCATAACTGCAGGGTAAAAAAAAAAACGGGTTACGGGTTTTGGTAAGTGTGTACCTAGTGCACTGTTGGCATTAACCAATGTGTTATAACAAAATGGTGGCATTGACCATCATTACATTGATATTCAAAATTCCACGCTGGGACCCTGTTACCGCCATTGCAATGAATTTGTTTGTTTTGAATTTAAATTGTCATCGTCGCTGAGCGGTGAGAAAGCTTAGACTGGTTGCTGGAGGTTTGCGGATCTGGTTGAACCCCTGGGACGGAGACCTTGGGAAAGTCCCCGCCAGGGCTGCCGGCCAGGTTAGTGTGAGAGGCTACCATGCTCCTTCAGTGGCTATGGGAACTATTTTAGACAATTTTTCGGTCTCTATGATGATTGGAGGTTTCCCGGGTCAAATCCCTGGTTTGGCACCTCCCTTTATCAGATATTTCTTCTTCTCTAAAAAGTCTGGTAATCTTCCAAATTGAGCTGGTTCAGCCATACAAGCATTAAATTGCTTCGGCTGACTTAAGAGTCAAAAGAAATTAATAAAAAAAAATTTAGCATGGATGCTTTTTGGGATTCTCTTTTACTAGATGAAATTATCAATAAAAACCATTAAAAAAGGACTATTCAAGAACTGGAATAATAATTCCAGGGTTCCAAGCTCAATTTGGAGCAGACGTAAGCCTATTAGTTTTTTTGGAAGGGGAGGGAGGGGTGATGAGGGCCAACAATATTTTTTTTAATTGAATGCATTGGTCGAAACAATAGTGCCTGCCTTACTCTGGTGCACCCTCCCCCTCCCCATATTTTGAAATTATGTGGCTGCCTACATAGACACTGCCACATACTTTGTTTATCTCAGTCATAAGTGTACAAATTCAGACAAATAAAAACTTGATGGTCCAAGCAAGAAAGGAAAGCAAAATTAATGGAGTAAAGGAAATGCAATAGCACAACAGTAAAAATACTACACTAAAAATAGCAAAGATTTGGTAGGCCTTTATAACGGAATTAGTGATACATCACAGACATGGCGGGACCTGGATTTGAACCAAGTTACTCCGGATCACCGCACAGATACACCACCTCTGCATGGGTCTTAAAGAGAGATTGCATAAACGGCCGAAATGTTGTGTGTGCAGTGATTTGGAGTACATTGATTCTGTTCATGGTAGAATCGGTGAACTACAAGTCCATAATGAAAGCTCACCAAATCTTAGCTATTTTTAAAGTAGGTTTTACAGCCATTTCCAGCTTTCTGATAGGATCTAGATATGTTTTTTAACACGTGTAACGTGTGGCACAGTGGGAACCAGGACCACTGCACTGTGACTGAGGTTGTTGCTAATGACCTAGCTGTCAACGCGCCATTAAGCCTCAATCCCACCTCCTCATACAATGCGACTTGCTTTCTACTTTTTGCAGCATATGCCCCTGTGTTGTCCTGTTTCTGCCATGGGGGCCATTTGTGTACAATTATTCAAAATTAATTACGTAAATAACCCGTAAGTATAGAAGAATATGTTAGACTAGACATTTGCTTATCCACCTCCCCCTCCCCCTTCTCCCACGAACCCACGCCGGAAACATCTTTTTTTTTTGGCATTATAAAACCAAATTTTAGTTTAATTGCAGCACTTATTACTTTCTCTAATTTCTTTCTAGTGTATGGAATTAACAACATAAATCGGGAAAAATGGCTACCAGTACCAAAATTGGCTTTCAGTACCAAAGGCTTTCCGGCTACCAGTACCAAAATTTGCATGAAAGTTATTTATGTATTAAATGTTGAAAATCTGCCGGGAGACACTCCCCCAAACCACCAGAACACCGTGTTATGACGTCATCAAAATGGCCGCCATGCTGCGAACAGTGATATCTCGGGAACCAAGCATCCGATTTTAATTTTCAAAACAGGATAGAAAAGGCGTTTAATGCCCTATCGTAAATGTCTTATACGGTTTATTGTAAGTGACGGTTTTTATTTTATGTGCGTATGAACACAAAAAAGCGAAAAAATCGGGTTATTGTATGCTATCATGGAAACAACTGCTCAACTTTAAGTTTTCTAAAAGCGCTAATAACTCTGAGTGATGGTATGTGTTCAGCCAATGCAGCCACAATTTTACAAGAAGGTATGTATAAGAACTATCCTAAATTTGAATCATCTTTTGATGGAGCATTCACTGGTAAAACCAGTGTTTCACAGAATTCCCAGTTGTTCTTTCAAATGCTTTTACAGAGTCATACGACAAGAACACATCTGACGGTTGAGGAAGAAACGGATGAAAACCATAATCATATTCCATGTGCATCTGTAAGACTGTAAGCATTGTGCAAATAGTAACATTAAATAGCGTAAAATGAGAAAGAAGGCAGGCCATAAATCCAACACGTTACCCACTTCAACGCCTTTACCACTATACCTTTGGCTCATGCTGCATAATATTAATAGTGAGCCAGACATGATAGACAAACTCTTCTACCTTGGGTTAAATGCATGTTCCACACAAGAGAATGCAACATGTAACAAACCCAATTACGAGTGCTGCGTGTGAGCACTTCCACCTGCTTGTCTTTCCACCGATGTCGTACACAAGGTTTTTACATGTGCTGCTGTTGACAACGTGGACTATTATAGTGTTATTATTATAATAACACTTCATCTAATACACCTGTTGAGTTGCCCATAAACTCACGAGACTATTACTGCCACAATTCATCTAAACTTGATAGCCACAGATGGCAGTGCGACTTTCATTTACTTGAATCCCATAGCTTTTCCTCCAACACCAAAACCAAAACGTAATGTTCCAGCGTAAGCAATGAATTATTCCATTGAACCAACATGCTACGGTGAAGTATCACCAAAATTATAAGGATTGGCTAACGAACAAAGAGCCTTTGGTGAATGTGAAGATGGGGAGCATAAACTTCTCGAAAAAATGGAACCAGGAAAGCGAGAAGGTAAAGTGTGAATCGATTTTGCTTCCAGTACTAAAACAGGATGTAAACTCTCTTTCAGTGGTCAGGCACGCAATGAATATTGTCGCCACAATCATACACAACACAAGATGAACCGTGACTGGTGTCCAGTTTTAACAGCTGATCAACCTGTTTAAATGCTTGAAGTCACTACAATTGATGATGCCTGGTTATGATTAAGGAGAAGACAAAATATTATGCTAGGAGGTCTTCATATTGAGATGGTGGTTAGGGGGGGGGATTGAGGATGGTGGTTAGGTCTGCCATTGGGACATGGCTGGAAGGAAGTGTGTGGACTGATACCTAATGTAGTAGAAGCTGGAATTGCAACATCATGTACGGCAGAAGGTATTCTTAAATCGTCACATGTGAAGAGAAGTCGGTATGCTCATGAAGTCACTGCAGCAACTCTTCAATTCCTCCTGGACCGTGGATATCAAAACAGATGTGATGACCAAAATAAAGGTATTTCAGAGTGGAGTAAAAGACGAAAAGTAGAATGATCTCAGTTTAAATACTGACCGAGAACAACGTACCTGGACTTGCTACTTACGGAGTTCATTCGTAGCATACATCAAGATAATTTCATTGCGTTTGTTACATACATAGAAAATATTTGTTCTTAGATGTTTTCTCTTCACCGTATAAACTATGCAAGCTGGCTCCCTGTTTATTTACACAACTTAAAGCAACTTCCAGAACTTCACCCAGAAGTTTATTGTGAATTTGAAAAACACAACTTTTCTGGCTGCAAAACAACAAGAAGCTTCTAGAACGGGTCGTGATCAAATTCACGAACAAAAACATTGATTTTGTCACTTCTGAGTCGCGAAGAGGGACTTCATAACTGGATGATAGGAGGCCCGGAAATATCTCTGATGGTTACAGAGTATGAGGAAGTTGAAAACCTAAATGATGACACCTATTCAGACAAAGACCAATTAGACACAAAAGTTCGAAAAAGATGTAACTAATCTTGTCAACGTATTTGAGGAACATGGTAACCCTTTTTTTATGAGGAGCAAACTGCAGTGAACAGCAGTCGCATAATTATGTCAGAAGATGCTCACCATCTGGAAGCCTGTGAAAAACAAATAGATCAATTTGAAAGCTATGTAAAGGATCGTTTGATGTTACAGAAGTCTTCCATTCATGACGTTACCACACGTAACAATTTTCTTCTCATGAGCCCAACGATAATCTATGTAAAATCAAAGGAAAAATAAAAAATTGTTGATTTACGGAAGAAAAGCAACCTCTTCCGCAAACCTTACATTGGTAGTCAAGCCAGACAAGGAGATGTTAAAGAATTTTCGCTTATAAAAGGAGCTCATACCCTCCTTCCATTTCAGAACTTACAAAATTGAGGAAACTCTCAAAGAAGTCTGATATAGTTATTTGCGTAATGCAATCTTGCAACTTGGCTAAGGAGGCATTTCTTGAGCCTGAAGTATCTAACCCTTATCATTGACGAAGCTGCACTTATTTTGTTGGCACCACAAACAAGCAGAACATTCCAACAGTGCCGTGACTGTGTTGTCCAGCCTTACATTCGAATGAGTCTAAGGACTATGGATAGGGTAGATATTGTGTTTGAGCAATACTTAGAAGTTAGTTTGAAGACCGATACTAGACAGCAAAGAGGTACGAGAACCAGGGTAGATGTGAAACCTAGTGTTTTGACATCTAAGAATTTCAACAAGTTCTTATCATACAAACTTTTCGGATGGCCAAAAATCTAGTGACAATAAAAATCCTCGATGGGAAACTAGTTTTGTATACCTGCAGGGATAGTGGATAAGCTTTAACAACATTAAAATCTCTTCACTTCCTCCTATTTTTCAAGAAGAAGCCAATGCTTTTTCTACTACTTCATGCATGTCATACGACAGTAGTAATGGACATTCTATGAACAAGATTCTGATGTTGTAGGTTATATGCTGAATGTTATGTTATAGGTTATATGCTGAATATGGAACATACTGAATATGGAACAGGATAGCATCTCCAGCATTTGCCTATCCATATAATCACCAAGAGACTTCCAGCAGGAGCCGCAGATCTACTTCCATTCCTTCATTCTATCACAGGAGCAAATACTGTGCCAAGTTTTGAGGGTGTTGGCAAGATTAGTGCATGCATGGTAAACATGGCTGTCCTTTAGAGGGTTGATGGTGCTTTTGAGGAGTGTTCGACCATGCCACAAAACGTCGCAAACGATAGTAACAGTTTTATTTAACAGTTCAACGGTTTGCAGTCTTGATGCTATTAAATTAAAACCTCAAGCCTAATCACAGCAAAAACAGATAAAAACCAGGAGCTTTCGCCCAGTCTTACTAGGCATTCTCAACTGCTTCTTCATTCAAACTTGGCTCCTCCCACTGTTGCTAAGCAACAACAAACCATGCAGAGCAGCCTCCCCAGTAGCCAAGCACCTCACACACCAAAATCCCTTCCACCTGGTACAACACAGTCAAACACCCAGGCAACCAAATAAAATAAAAATTCAAACAATTAATATTCTCAATAAACTAAATAATTAATAAATAAATAAAACTTTATAACTTTATAAATAAATAAATAAATAAATAATACCTACCTGTTAAACTGAATTAACTGAACAAGGGCAATCCACAAAGTGCAAATAAACCAATAACTTAAATAAAGTAATTAAATAAATTACCCAATAAATTTATCCTTATAAACTACGTAGAATAAAAATAAAAATAAAAATAAGAAATAAAAAATAATAATAAAAATAAAAATAAAAATTATGAAACAAGTACAATAAATAGTAAAATAAAGCAACTGACCCATAATTAATAAACAAATTATGAAATAAGCACAACGAATAATAAAATAAAATAAAGCAAATGAACAATAAATAATAAACCATTAACCCCAACCCCCTCCCCTCGAGCAGCTCAACAACCACTACCAAAATAACCCCACACCAGACAACCACTTAACATCGTCTCACTGCCACACTTCTTTCCATTCACCCACTTATTGGGGTTATTTTGGTAGTGGTTGTTGACCTGCTCGAGGGGAGGGGGTTTGGGTTAATGGTTTATTATTTATTGTTTATTTGCTTTATTTTATTTTATTACTAGCGGAGTCGCTCGCTTCGCTCGCTAATTCCGCATCGTCTCGCTGCGCTCGAGAAGATTTCTTGCTGCAACACTTATGATACAGACAGACTTTCCACATAAAAAACGATCAAGCAAATTATAAGAGTGTGGTATGCGATATCGGTTATCCCAAGAGAAGGTCAATATTATTTTTTTACGTCCAAGGAATCAATCAAAAAGATCAAGCAATTTATCAGAAAAGCGCTGTTTCTGATGACAAACGCTGATTTTCGTTCGCTTCGCTCACTCAATCAGCGCAAACATTACCTCAGTAACGTGTCTGAATCAATGTAACCACCAAGAACCACACATCACTTGTAATTTGTGTTGGTATACACTTTATATGGGTTTTCTTGTTTTACTTAAGTTAAGAATATTGTTCTTTACGTCCTGCTCAGTACGGACTTTTCCTTGGGCGTCTTATCACTTTACTTTCTGATGATCCCTCACTTGGAGAAACATCTGCAGGACGTCAGATGTAATCTCCTACGAAGGTGAGAGATGAGATTGCGATAGCAAAGCGAGACACACATTGAAAAGGTTTAGTTTACGTGGAAATCGCTCACTTTGCTCGCTCAATCCACCCACTGCCGTTCTTAAGAATCCAAGAAAATTACGCCCTTTCAAAACCAGGTTTATGGGTTTGTTTTTTCCATGCATCAAGTCAGTCGATACACATTCAGGTACGCCTATCCTTCCATCCATCCTTCCTTCCTTCCTTCCACCCTTCCTTCCATCCATCCTTTTTTCCATCCTTCCATCCTTCCTTCCTACCTTCCACCCATCCCTCCTTCCATCCATCCAACCTTCCTTCTATCCTTCATCCATTCATCCATCCTTCCTTCCTTCCTTCCTTCCTTCCTTCCTTCCATCCTTCCATCCGTCCATCCTTCTATCCTTCCATCCTTCCTTCTTTTTTTCATCCTTCCCTTCATCCTTTCATCCATCTTTTCTTCTTTCCTTCCATCCATTTTCCTATCGTTCCTTCCTTCCATCCTCCCATTCATCATTTTTCAGTCCTTCATTCCTTCCTTCCTTTCTTCCATCTTTCCTTCCATCCATCCATTCATCCTTCCAATCTCGCATCCTTTCTTCCTCTTCTCCATCTTTCCATCCATTCTTAATTCCTGTTTTTATCCTTCCTTCCATCTTTCCATTCAATATTTCTTCCTTCCTTCCTCCCATTCTTCAGAAACACGAATGTTTGACACCGTTTTAAAAACGAATCTATTGTTTCGATTTTTCCATGCACCATTTCATCAATTCATTGGTTAATGCAAAACCAGTTTTAAGATGTATATGTGGTGTGTTGGAAAATACGTCCTCCGTCCATCCTTTTCCAGATCATCTCTCTTCGCTCGAGGAGGTTTTCATGAACAAACTATGACGTCATGAACAAACATGAAGAGCGTAAAAAAAAACTTTGACGTTACTTTTCAGGTTCTTTCACATATTTGAGGGTGATAATATCAAGTTACAGCGATGAAAATAGGCCTATTAAAAGCGAAATTTAATTATCTTTCGTTTGGTCCTACTCCCATCTTTGTAGGTGCTTTGGTTCCGGAGGAGTAGATGTACAAACACGCACGCACGCACGCACGCACACACATCGTACGTTTTTAATTATGTAGATTCGTTGTGCTTATTTCATAATTTGTTTATTAATTATGGGTCAGTTGCTTTATTTTACTATTTATTGTACTTGTTTCATAATTTTTATTTTTATTTTTATTATTATTTTTTATTTCTTATTTTTATTTTTATTTTTATTCTATGTGGTTTATAAGGATAAATTTATTGGGTAATTTATTTAATTACTTTATTTGTTTAAGTTATTGGTTTATTTGCACTTTGTGGATTGCCCTTGTTCAGTTAATTCAGTTTAACAGTTAGGTATTATTTATTTATTTATAAAGTTATAAAGTTTTATTTATTTAGTAATTATTTAGTTTATTGGGAATATTAATTGTTTGAATTTTTATTTTATTTGGTTGCCTGGTGTTGTACCAGGTGGAAGGGATTTCGGTGTGTGAGGTGCTTGGCTACTGGGGAGGCTGCTCTGCATGGTTTGTTGTTGCTTAGCAACAGTGGGAGGAGCCAAGTTTGCATGAAGAAGCAGTTGAGAATGCCTAGTAAGACTGGGCGAAAGCTCCTGGTTTTTATCTGTTTTTGCTGTGATTAGGCTTGAGGTTTTAATTTCATTTCATGATTTCACAGTGGGTGTAGTTAGTCTTGATGCTGCAAGTCCTAGAGGAAAAGCAAAAGAAGCAAGTAGACTTCTCTTCATTCAGCTTAATAGGCCAATAGAAAAGGTACCACCTACTTCTGACTTCCTATTCTATCACCTCCAACGATCTATGCTGCAATGTTTCGTGTGGAGAAGCTGTTGCAAACAAACAGTAGACCCTCAAGATCCATGCCACTGGGAATGAAAGAAAAAGGGGGAACTCTATGAACCTGTTCGAACTTCAAAGTCAAATGTCTCACTGGTAGCACTTCAACAGCCAGTCGCTTGTGAATGCAACCAGAGTGTACAAAGTGTCGTCGGTTCATGAAAGGACTAAGTTGCACCTTATTTTGTACGTATGCGGGACAGTGCTCTACAGAAAATGAAAACTGCGGGTATTGAAAGTTTATACCCATTTACAACGAAACATACGTAACCCACCTTTGAGATGTATGTAAGGTAGCATCGTGTAGATTACATGATTTTTCTGAACTTAAAACTTTATTTTTCAGATGTACACACTTCTCTTTTACTGTACTTGACGTGCTATCTTGGTATCCATTCTTACACAAATAAAATGAAATCCACTGCAGATAATTAGAAAGTGCCCGAGGCCTTTCTTAAAGACCATTAAATGAGCTTTAAAATCGCTATTTGGAAACGTAAATTGAGCAGTGTTTCTGTCATAGCACACAAAAAACCGGACATAAGAGTTTCGTGAAAGATTTTTTCGCTTTTTTGTGTTCCTACGCAGATAAAATAAAAACTGTTACACTTACAATGAAAACGTATAAGACATTTACGAAACGGCATTAAATGCGCTTTCCAACCTTTTTTTGAAAATAAAATCGGATGCCTGATTCCGAGATATCACTGTTTTAAGGTATTATTGTATCGCAGCATGGTGGCCATTTTGATTACGTCATAACACGGTGTTCTGGAGGTTTGTGGGAGCGTCTCCCGGCAGATTTTCAACATTACAATACATAAACAAGTTTCATGCAAACTTTAATGCTGGTAGCCGGAAGTGCCCTTTTTGGCAACTAATCCATAGACTATTCTCCATTATGGAATACATTAATATTTTTTTTCAGTAACAACTAATTTACGTAATAAAAAATTGAAATCATTTAATATTTCGTCACAAAATTACAATAATTTTCCACTCCTACAAAAGAGGGGGGGGAACTGTTTTTTAAATCTGATGATAAATAACCAAAAAAAAGTGCATAGCAAAAGAACGAAACTATCAAAATGTAGGCTAGCCTACATATTTTGCCTATATATTTTTTTCAAAGAAAACTCAACATTGTGCCTCCGTTTGTGACTATAATGACACTACACATTTTCAAGAATGGCATTTGATAACCACCTAAACACCAGAAGCACCAAAAAAATTTACGTTTTACCGCAGGAACTGGTCAACTAGATTTCATACAGAGTTCTAACTTCTGAGTAAGAACGGACCATGCACGGAGAACAACAACACAAACATACTCTGCGTCGGACGCAACATCGCTTGGCTTGGCAACGGAAGAGGGAGATCTGGATTACAGCTAGTACGAATGTACGCTGAACCAACCATTACGCCTAGTATTGTTTTGATCGCCATACGGCGTGCATCCTAGTTCACGCTCGTTCATAGACGTGTACATAGATTATATTGTCACATTACAATCGCTGTGAACACACTGAGCGTCCCTCCGGGTCACTATCATCACAAGCAAAATAACAAATACGCTGATAATAAAGCGATACACGGATGTTTCAGCCAGTATCGATAGTAAACAATAAATCACCCACGAAACGGAGGCGTTTTGTTCCTTACTATAAAGTTGCATCATGAGTGTGTGCCCAAATTAACACAGCAGACGAATTTTGCGCTAGAGATGCGTCGTCAGTCTCACAGTGATTCCGAACGATATTTGGTGGTCGTTCCATCTTTGCTCTGACTGATTAGTAGGCTGCAATGTGTTGCTCGACTGTCATTGGTTGAAAAAATAATTCATGGTAAGACATTTTCAAAAGCGCGTTTGTTTAGTTCAGAATGACGCCGCATGAGGGCAACGTCTATAGGCGGCGATCACGTAGCGTATACAGTAATATAACGAAGATGAACACAAATAGCAGGAGCAAAATGATATCATTTTGCTCCTGCTATTAGTATGTGCGATTAACTTGGCTAATAGGATTAACCATGGCGGCCTTTCCCAGGTGAAATGATATCATACCTTCAAAGGCCGACCGTTTTTGGAAACTTGGCGGTTTTTCTACCTGTTTTGGTTTTGGGTGGATTAATGTTAAACGTGACCATATTATGGTCACTTGTGCCGAATTGATTTGAGACACATATCAAATACAAGTCTATCCAAGTCAGCTAAAACAAGGTCAAGAATATTGTTCAATCTAGTTGGCTCGCTTACGTGTTGGGTAAGACTCAACTCAGAAATACAGTCAAAAAAGATTTGCTGGCGTCCGTCAGAAGCATAATTTTGAAGCCAATTTACTGATGACATATTAAAATCGTCTGTGATGGTGTTGGAATCCGAATCTTTGGTGGAGGACCTGATAAAAGTACACATCTTACGAATACTGTCCTCATCAAAGCCATTTGGAATGTAGCCAAGTATAAGTCTAAGTTTGATGGTACAAAAGTCGAGAGACAATGCTTCTAAGTACTCAGACATTCCAATAATCGCAAATGGTAAGTCTGACTTAACCAAAGCCAGCACACACCCTGCGGGTGTGTCACGATCTCTTCTGGCGAGTTGGTAACGCAATCCACGAACAATCATGGCATCAGAAACCGATCACGCCTATCATTTTAATTTTTGTTTTGTTTGGATGTAACAGCCTGTAGAAGAATAAAACAAAAGGTCAGTACATCTTATGAACACCACACACAGTAATTGGACTACAACAATACATCCTACAAAGCAAATATTGAAAATTAAATTAGATATTCTTTAACCTGTCAGCTACATTAATTATATGTGGTTACGTCATGATTTTATCACCATTTTAGAACAATGGCAGCCATCTTTGTTTTCAATAGGGTTGCCGTTATAAGTTCATTACCACAAAATGATACGCATCATGCTGGGTTAATTAAACGAGCAACGATTGCTGTCAGTTTCACTACTCTAGGATGAATCGTTCAAGAGTCATAAGCAGTTAAAGTATGTGGTTGTTGCCATCTTGGTTTAAATATGGCAGCCAAGATCGAGTCATTAAGCATTTAACTTGGATATCAAGTTAAACACTTAAAAATATCTTATTGCAGTGTGTTACCTTAACTTCTCACAGTTAATTCATGATTTTTCACACCGTTTTAGGAAAATAGAAGCCATCTTTGTTTGCAAAATTGCGGCCATTAGGACTTAACTACCACAAACTGATGCACATCATGTAGGGTACTCAAATGGGACTCAGTTGCTGTTAGTTACATCACTTAAGGTTTTTGGAGAGTTTAAAACTAATTTTAGGGATATAATGGCAGCCATCTTTGTTTTCAAAATGGCGGTTAAACTGAAACCAATAAACCATGGAACCAATAAAAAATGAAAGCTAGGCACACATAACTCGCTTCAAAATATTCCAACGGGACAATGTTGTAGCTCCTAGACTGTAGTGGGAAATTCAGTATTTTCATGCAAACGGGAAATGCTATTAAAAATCAGCTATACGGGGGGGGGAGGGCTGTCCTAGTTCAAAAGGTTCACAATACTTCCCCTGGTAAAAGACTTGACACTGCCACCAACGAAAATGTTGAGTCACACACCTCTATCGCACACTGCAACAGCAATCTCTACAGGGTGTCTCAAAAAGTCCCAGTCCAGGCTCAT